>CALYLW010002099.1:3167-72230 GCA_944989445.1 Ampullaceana balthica
ATGATTATAATGAGACAGGGAAGCCACGCTACGCCACTGACTATAAACTCAATTTAAAAGCTAAGAAATGCAACAGTCAGCTCTTCTGAAATATAATAACTAAAAACGCCAGATGACTCCCTTATTTATAATCCTGATTTCCACAAAATATGTCATCTTTATCTCTTCTGAAACATGATATTTCTGTAGCAGAGTGGTTTGCTAAGGCAATGCACAGTATTTTAAATAGAACACAATAAATCCACGTAATAAATGAATACTATACAGGTCGAGGACTATAGCTGTTCTAACGGTTTATTTAGTACTAGCAGACCCGTCGTGCGTTGCAACGATCTCTTTAAAAATGAATAAATTGAAAGAAACCAAAGATTGGTGTGTTTTAAAAGAATTATGCCATAAACCTTCGGGGAAGTGAGAAAAAAAAAGTCCAAGTTTAATAGCAAACTGTTACATAAATTAATAATTAAAAACTTACAAAAGGAAAAACGATATTAAGAGGCCCAGCCAAAAAATGAGTGATAATTTAATTTTTTTATTGCCATTGTACTCAAGCTAAATTTCTCAATATCGTGTAAAATTGAATGGGGAATTAAATTGTTACCGTGCAGTAAAAATGACATTTGGGGCCCCCAGCTCCGAGGGAATGGACATTAGGAGTTCAGTGCCCTATAGTAATATATTATAGGTTCTTAACTTTTTATATACTAACTTTAGTCAAAATCCATTTATTTTCTCATTATCTAACGCTTAAACTAATTTTAATATAGCTAATATAGTGAATAAAACTACATAAAGGGGCCCCGGGCTTTTTCGCTGCGAGATGTCAATTTCAAAAACCTTTACATTTCAATTCAGTTTCATCATGGATATATTTATCAAGATCGTTAAAAAGTGAATGGCAAAAATATCTTAAACATATATGAAAAAAGACATTTGGGGCCCTCCGTCACCGAAGAAAATGTCATTAGAAGTTCAAAAACCTTGAGTATTTTAATATGGGCTACCAAGTTTTTTATACAAAATTTGGTTAAGATCCAATCATTTACTCAGTAGCTAACGCATAAACTAATTTTTATATAGTTCGTATAAGCAAAAAACGACAGTAAGAGATAGAGGGTCCAGTTATTGCAAGAAATAAAGTGCGAAACACATGTTCATTTGAATAAATTTCAAAATGCATAAATTTATTTATATTTATCAATAATGGTAAAATTTGACTGTGCGATAAAATATTAAACATACATTTTGGGCTCCCTGCCCCAAGGAAAAGAAAATTACGAGTTCAGTGCCCTATAGTAATAAAATATAGACCCTCGAGTTTTTATATAATAAGATGGGTCAAGACCCATTAACTTTTTCAGAATTTTACGCTAATAATAATTTTTATACAGCTAATATAATGAAAAAAAACGAAATTTAGGGGCCCCTGGGCCCATTCGGTGAAAGATTTCAATTTAAAAAATGCTGTTCATTTTAATTCAGTTTCCTCATAGATATATTCCTTAAGATCGTGAAAAATTAAATGAAGAAAACTATCTCAAACATATACGAAGAAAAGACATTTGGGGCCCCAGGCCCCGAAGGAATGGAAATTTGAATTTCTGTGCCCTATAGTATTTTAATATCGGCTACCAAGTTTTTGTATACAAATTTTGGTTAAGGTCCATTCATTTACTCGGTAGCTAACGCATAAACTTATTTTTATATACCTCATATAAGCAAAAAACTACATTATGGGCCCCAGGGCCTAATTATCGCAAGAAATAAAGTGCGAAAGACATTTTAATTTGAATAAATTTCAAAATACATACATTTATTTATATGTCTCAATATTGAATGAACGATAAAATATTGAACATACATTTTGGGCTCCCTGCCCCAAGGGAATGAAAATTAGGAGTTCAGTGCCCTATAGTAATAAAATATAGACCCTTAAGTTTTTATATATTAAGATGGGTCAAGATCCATTAATTTTCTCAGTATTTAACACGAATACTAATTTTTATACAGCTTAAATAAGGGAAAAAACGACATTTAGGGGCCCCTTTAGTGAAAGGTGTCAATTTCAAAAACCTGTTCATTTAATTCAGTTTCCTCATAGATATATTCCTCAAGATCGTGAAAAATTGAATGGGGAAAAATATCTTAAACATATACGAAGAAAAGACATTTGGGGCCCCCGGCACCGAATATATTGACATTAGAAGTTTAGAAACCTTAATTATGTCAATATGGGCTACTAAATTTTTGTATGCAAATTTTGGTTAAGATGCATTCATTTACTCAGTAGCTAACGCAAAAACTAATTTTTATATAGCTCACATAAGCAAAAAACGACATTAAGGGCCCCAGTGCAAGATATAAAGTTCAAAATACCTGTTCATTTCAATCTGTATAATAATGGATACATGTGTCATTAGTTGTCAATATTGTTAATAATTGAATGGTGAATAAAATCTTAAACGTTTAAGAAAAAGAATTTTTTGGGCCCCCAGCCCCGAAGGAATGACTATTAGGAGTTCAGTTCCCTTTAGTGTTTTAATATTGGCTATCAAATTTTTATATACAAAGTTTGGTTAAGATCAATCAATTTACACAGTAGCTAGCGCTGAAACTAAATTTTATATAGCTCATATAAGCAAAAAATGACATTATGGGTCCCCGGCGCCCCATGAGTGATAAATTTAGAAAAAAAGTTGCCAGTCTCCAAAAGTTTCATGATGATCGGATGAATGGTTTAATCAGCTATAAAGGACATGCACACAGACATACATTGATTTTAATATATATAGATTAACAAAAACGACATTAAGGGCCCCCGGGCCCAATCGGTGCAAGAGAATAACTTTAAAATACATGTTCATTTCAATCTGGATCATGATAGATATATTAGTCAATGCTTTTCAAGATCGTGCAAATCATAACGGGAATAAAGTATTTAACGCTTACCAAAAAAAAGGATTTTGGGCCCCCGGCCCCGAAGGAACGGACATTAGGAGTTCAATGCCATATGGTACTTTAATATAGGCTATCAAGTTGTTATGTACCAAGTTTGGTCAAGATCCATTCATTTTCCAAGCAGCTAAGCCTTAAACTAATTTTTATATAGCTCATATAAGAAAAAATTCTCATTATTTGGCCCCCGGCGCCCCATGAGTGTTAATTTTTGAAAAAAAGTAGCCTATTTCCATCCCGTGAGCGTACTCAAAAGTCTCCAAAAGTTTCATGGCGATCGGATGAATGGTTTAGTCAGCTAACGGGAATAAAGTATTTAACGCTTACAAAAATAAAGATTTTGGGCCCCGGCCCCGAAGGAACGGACATTAGGAGTTCGATGCCATGTGATACTTTTATATAGACTATCAAGTTGTTATGTACCAAGTTTGGTCCAGATCCATTCATTTTCCAAGCAGCTAAGCCCTAAACTAATTTTTATATAGCTCATATAAGAACAAATTCTCATTATGGGCCCCCGGCGCCCCATGAGTGTTAAATTTTGAAAAAAAGTAGCCTATTTCCATCCCGGGAGCGTACTCAAAAGTCTCCAAAAGTTTCATGGCGATCGGATGAATGGTTTAGTCAGCTAACGGGAATAAAGTATTTAACGCTTACCAAAAAAAAGACTTTGGGCCCCCGGCCCCGAAGCAACGGACATTAGGAGTTCAATGCCATATGATACTTTAATATAGGATATCAAGTTGTTATGTACCAAGTTTGGTCTAGATCCATTCATTTTCCAAGCAGCTAAGCCCTAAACTAATTTTTATATAGCACATATAAGAAACAATTCTCATTATGGGCCCCCGGCGCCCCATGAGTGTTAAATTTTGAAAAAAAGTAGCCTATTTCCATCCCGGGAGCGTACTCAAAAGTCTCCAAAAGTTTCATGGCGACCGAATGAATGGTATAGTCAGCTATAACAGACATGCATACATACATACTTTGATTTTTATATATATAGAGGATAATTCTCGTCAGAAAGGAGACAACACAGTTATAAATAAATACTCTATTAATATAAACGAATAAGTTACATGCAGTATGCAGCCCTAAGTATCTTCTATGCCCTAAGTATCTTCTATGCCCTAAGTATCTTCTATGCCCTAAGTATCTTCTATGCCCCTAAGTATCTTCTATGCCCTAAGTATCTTCTATGCCCTAAGTATCTTCTATGCCCTAAGTATCTTCTATGCCCTAAGTATCTTCTATGCCCTAAGTATCTTCTATGCCCTAAGTATCTTCTATGCCCTAAGTATCTTCTATGCCCCTAAGTATCTTCTATGCCCCTAAGTATCTTCTATGCCCTAAGTATCTTCTATGCCCCAAGTATCTTCTATGCCCCAAGTATCTTCTATGCCCCAAGTATCTTCTATGCCCCAAGTATCTTCTATGCCCCAAGTATCTTCTATGCCCCAAGTATCTTCTATGCCCCAAGTATCTTCTATGCCCCAAGTATCTTCTATGCCCCAAGTATCTTCTATGCCCCAAGTATCTTCTATGCCCCAAGTATCTTCTATGCCCCAAGTATCTTCTATGCCCTAAGTATCTTCTATGCCCTAAGTATCTTCTATGCCCCAAGTATCTTCTATGCCCCAAGTATCTTCTATGCCCCAAGTATCTTCTATGCCCTAAGTATCTTCTATGCCCTAAGTATCTTCTATGCCCTAAGTATCTTCTATGCCCTAAGTATCTTCTATGCCCTAAGTATCTTCTATGCCCTAAGTATCTTCTATGCCCTAAGTATCTTCTATGCCCCAAGTATCTTCTATGCCCCAAGTATCTTCTATGCCCCAAGTATCTTCTATGCCCCAAGTATCTTCTATGCCCCAAGTATCTTCTATGCCCCTAAGTATCTTCTATGCCCCAAGTATCTTCTATGCCCTAAGTATCTTCTATGCCCCTAAGTATCTTCTATGCCCTAAGTATCTTCTATGCCCTAAGTATCTTCTATGCCCTAAGTATCTTCTATGCCCTAAGTATCTTCTATGCCCTAAGTATCTTCTATGCCCTAAGTATCTTCTATGCCCCAAGTATCTTCTATGCCCCAAGTATCTTCTATGCCCCAAGTATCTTCTATGCCCCAAGTATCTTCTATGCCCCTAAGTATCTTCTATGCCCCAAGTATCTTCTATGCCCCAAGTATCTTCTATGCCCAAGTATCTTCTATGCCCCAAGTATCTTCTATGCCCTAAGTATCTTCTATGCCCCAAGTATCTTCTATGCCCCAAGTATCTTCTATGCCCCAAGTATCTTCTATGCCCCAAGTATCTTCTATGCCCCAAGTATCTTCTATGCCCCAAGTATCTTCTATGCCCCAAGTATCTTCTATGCCCTAAGTATCTTCTATGCCCTAAGTATCTTCTATGCCCTAAGTATCTTCTATGCCCATAAGTATCTTCTATGCCCTAAGTATCTTCTATGCCCCAAGTATCTTCTATGCCCTAAGTATCTTCTATGCCCTAAGTATCTTCTATGCCCTAAGTATCTTCTATGCCCTAAGTATCTTCTATGCCCTAAGTATCTTCTATGCCCTAAGTATCTTCTATGCCCTAAGTATCTTCTATGCCCCAAGTATCTTCTATGCCCCAAGTATCTTCTATGCCCCAAGTATCTTCTATGCCCCAAGTATCTTCTATGCCCTACTCTCTCGTCCACGTCTACTGGTTCTCACTTCCTTTCTCTAACCTTTTCGTTTCTTGTGACTGAATGGGTCTCCCATTATATAGGGATCCCAAAGACAGCCTCAAAGCTTGTCCAATATTCATAATAAAATGTCATGCTGACTACGTAATTGGTCAGGCCTGGTCAGCCAATCTTGGCCATAAAAGTACCACACCACTTCTTTCAATTACTTTTTTTGCTCTCTGTTCTTGGCCAGGCCCATCGCGTCTCGGACAAAGGAAGAGACAAGTTTGGAGCCAGTGGGGTCGGACGGGGCTCGCCAGACTGTACAATGGTTTACCACATGCCCTGGGGCACTCGTGGCGGTCTACAATGTTAGGTAGACTTTATTTGTCCGGCCACTCCCGGCCATGAAGCATCACCTGTCCAAACCCGTCAAACAACCACTGGGCACATTGCCACATTCCATTTCAGCAAGATGTTTATTAGCTGACCTTCCTAAGTTCTTATTTATTTATAACGCCTCTAGTTATAATTTTATTTTTAAAAGAAACTGAGATTTATAATTCATCATTCAAATAATAGCTTAGCTTAAAAGTCGCAGACGCTCCTTCAGTACAGAAGAATATTGCGCCCTCTGCTTATCCATGGTTTATGTCTAGTCTTGCATTTTTTATTAAAATGTTAATTATTGATAAAGTGTTGGTTTTCCTGGTTTCATTAGGCAACCGATTCCACGGCCGCAGTTTAGACGGGAAATACGACAATTTGTATGTGTTTGTTCTTGAATAGACATAAGAAAAGTGTTTTTATCCTTAAGTCTATCTGAGGATTGTATTAGATCAACGGTGGCCAAATGGCGGCTCGCGAGCCGCATGTGGCTCTTCTGTACTAAAATTGCGGCTCGCAACCAATTAATGAAATTAACAATTTTCATTTGAAATATATAATATCAAAAATTAATATTTTTTAAAAAATTATTTTTAAAAATAATTCTTTGCCAAAACAAATGTTTGAAAATAATTTGGGCTAAAGAAAGAAACACCAATTTCGCTGAGTTAAGACTTGAAATTTGTCAGCAGAAGACACTACTTTCTGTTTAAGCAAAGAAAGTGTCACTTCAACCGAGACTATTTATGCATTTGCTTGGAACATTTCTCGTGCTAAACAACCTTATTCTGATGGGGTCTTCATTAAGAAGAATATCGAGGACGGAATTTTAATAGTAGATCCAAATCGTTCCAGATTTCGGATACTGGTAACACGAATTCCAATGTCACGCCACACCACTGAGTGACGTATAGCAGACATTGACGTTCATATTGAAAGATAAATTAGTAACAATTTAAAGAACTGTGTAGCATTCAGTTTGGCTCTCGAAGAATCGATAGATATTCATGATACGCCACAATCGGCGGTGTTCCTTTGTACTGACTGTTTCATTAGACGTGGCTGTAAGAGAGCATCTACAACTCTCGCGTGCCAGAAGTGAACTACCCTCACCTTAGAAAGCTAGTTTCAGACTTATATCCATTTTCTGTATAACCTACTGATGTACTCCACATATCAAAGCAAAGCACAGTGCAGTAAATAGCAACCAGCCTCTGACAAAACTTATTCGCACCACAACTACTAGCTACCACAATTACTAGCTACCACAACTACCAGCTACCACAACTACTAGCTACCACAATTACTAGCTACCACAACTACTAGCTACCACAACTACTAGCTACCACAACTACTAGCTACCACAACTACTAGCTACCACAACTACTAGCTACCACAACTACTAGCTACCACAACTACTAGCTACCACAATTACTAGCTACCACAATTACTAGCTACCACAACTACTAGCTACCACAACTACTAGCTACCACAACTACTAGCTACCACAACTGCTAGCTACCACAACTGCTAGCTACCACAACTGCTAGCTACCACAACTACTAGCTACCACAACTACTAGCTACCACAACTACTAGCTACCACAACTACTAGCTACCACAACTACTAGCTACCACAAATAGCTACCACAACTACTAGCTACCACAATTACTAGCTACCACAATTACTAGCTATCACAACTACTAGCTACCACAACTACTAGCTACCACAATTACTAGCTACCACAACTACTAGCCACCACAACTACTAGCTACCACAACTACTAGCTACCACAACTACTAGCTACCACAACTACTAGCTACCACAACTACTAGCTACCACAACTACTAGCTACCACAACTACTAGCTACCACAACTACTAGCTACCACAACTACTAGCTACCACAACTACTAGCTACCACAACTACTAGCTACCACAACTACCAGCTACCACAACTACCAGCTACCACAACTACTAGCTACCACAACTACCAGCTACCACAACTACTAGCTACCACAACTACTAGCTACCACAATTACTAGCTACCACAACTACTAGCTACCACAACTACCAGCTACCACAACTACCAGCTACCACAACTACTAGCTACCACAACTACCAGCTACCACAACTACTAGCTACAACAACTACTAGCTACCACAACTACTAGCTACCACAATTACTAGCTACCACAATTACTAGCTACCACAACTACTAGCTACCACAACTACTAGCTACCACAACTACCAGCTACCACAACTACTAGCTACCACAACTACTAGCTACCACAACTACCAGCTACCACAACTACTAGCTACCATATTTACTAGCTACCACAACTACCAGCTACCACAACTACTAGCTACCATATTTACTAGCTACCACAACTGCTAGCTACCACAACTACCAGCTACCACAACTACTAGCTACCACAACTACTAGCTACCACAACTACCAGCTACCACAACTACTAGCTACCATATTTACTAGCTACCACAACTGCTAGCTACCACAACTACCAGCTACCACAACTACTAGCTACCACAACTACTAGCTACCACAACTACCAGCTACCACAACTACTAGCTACCATATTTACTAGCTACCACAACTGCTAGCTACCACAACTACCAGCTACCACAACTACTAGCTACCACAACTACTAGCTACCACAACTACTAGCTACCACAACTACCAGCTACCACAACTACTAGCTACCACAACTACTAGCTACCACAACTACCAGCTACCACAACTACTAGCTACCACAATTACTAGCTACCACAATTACTAGCTACCACAACTACTAGCTACCACAACTACTAGCTACCACAACTACTAGCTACCACAACTACCAGCTACCACAACTACTAGCTACCATATTTACTAGCTACCACAACTACCAGCTACCACAACTACTAGCTACCATATTTACTAGCTACCACAACTGCTAGCTACCACAACTACCAGCTACCACAACTACTAGCTACCACAACTACTAGCTACCACAACTACCAGCTACCACAACTACTAGCTACCATATTTACTAGCTACCACAACTGCTAGCTACCACAACTACCAGCTACCACAACTACTAGCTACCACAACTACTAGCTACCACAACTACTAGCTACCACAACTACTAGCTACCACAACTACTAGCTACCACAACTACTAGCTACCACAACTACCAGCTACCACAACTACTAGCTACCACAACTACTAGCTACCACAACTACCAGCTACCACAACTACTAGCTACCATATTTACTAGCTACCACAACTGCTAGCTACCACAACTACCAGCTACCACAACTACTAGCTACCACAACTGCTAGCTACCACAACTACTAGCTACCACAACTGCTAGCTACCACAACTACTAGCTACCACAACTACTAGCTACCACAACTACTAGCTACCACAACTACTAGCTACCACAACTACTAGCTACCACAACTACTAGCTACCACAACTACTAGCTACCACAACTACTAGCTACCACAACTACTAGCTACCACAACTACTAGCTACCACAACTACTAGCTACCACAGCTACTAGCTACCACAACTACTAGCTACCACAACTACCAGCTACCACAACTACTAGCTACCACAACTACTAGCTACCACAACTACTAGCTACCACAACTACTAGCTACCACAACTACTAGCTACCACAACTACAGCTACCACAACTACTAGCTACCATATTTACTAGCTACCACAACTGCTAGCTACCACAACTACCAGCTACCACAACTACTAGCTACCACAACTACTAGCTACCACAACTACTAGCTACCACAACTACTAGCTACCACAACTACCAGCTACCACAACTACTAGCTACCACAACTACTAGCTACCACAACTACTAGCTACCACAACTACTAGCTACCACAACTACTAGCTACCACAACTACTAGCTACCACAACTACCAGCTACCACAACTACTAGCTACCACAACTACTAGCTACCACAACTACCAGCTACCACAACTACTAGCTACCATATTTACTAGCTACCACAACTGCTAGCTACCACAACTACCAGCTACCACAACTACTAGCTACCACAACTGCTAGTTACCACAACTACTAGCTACCACAACTGCTAGCTACCACAACTACTAGCTACCACAACTACTAGCTACCACAACTACTAGCTACCACAACTACTAGCTACCACAACTACTAGCTACCACAACTACTAGCTACCACAACTACTAGCTACCACAACTACTAGCTACCACAACTACTAGCTACCACAACTACTAGCTACCACAACTACTAGCTACCACAACTAGCTACCACAATTACTAGCTACCACAACTACTAGCTACCACAACTACTAGCTACCACAACTACTAGCTACCACAACTACTAGCTACCACAACTACTAGCTACTACAACTACTAGCTACCACAACTACTAGCTACTACAACTACTAGCTACCACAACTACTAGCTACTACAACTACTAGCTACCACAACTACTAGCTACCACAATTACTTGCTACAAACCAGATTAAAAGAAACTTGCTAGTTCAAAGGCTTCTCAGCAGAATCATAACAATTAAGGTTCACCATAATGATGAGTCTATATCAGTGTGTTTCTATTCATAAATTACATATTTAAATATTTGTCTTTGAGCTGTAAAGCATATATTTCTTCAACATACAATGCGACTCTCGACAAATTTTTAAACTTCTAAAATGGCTCTCGGTTACTAAGGGCCTGGCCACCCCTGTATTAGATTATTAGATTATCTTTGTGTTGCATTAATTGCCTTATGTATTACTACTACTTTCCTCTTTGTTCTTCTATCCTTTATGTTTCACGGTTTAATTCTTTAACAAATGGTGTTACTCTTGTTAGGCTTACATCGAAACTTGCAATTATCTCCTCAATATCAAAGATGTTGTTTCCGTTTTTATCAAGTTTTTTAAACCACCCGACTGCGTCCGCAGGGGCGTTGCATGACCGCACGGAGATCAAGGCTTGCGCTACTACCAGTATAAAACATAGGGCGTTCATGTTGTGTTCTGAAATTAAAGAACGTGTACTTATAAATAATTGTATTCTTATGAAATCATCAAAATACGTCATTAAATTCTTAGAAGAAAGAAGAAAAAGCTGTTGAGAATAAGAGCTTATTAGACTTTCATTATAAAAATTGCTGAGACTTGTAAACAGGGATATAGAATAATAATAATTATAGTAATAATAATAATAAAATGATAATTTATATAGCGCTGTTCCCCAGTAAGGAACTCACAGTGCTTTACAAAAACATAACGAACGGGACAACATACAAAGTCAATTGTGCGCTCTGTCACATCTGATTAACATAATTTTGTGACGTAAGGTCACGTGTACAAGAGACGCGGGAAGAAAGGAGCATTTCTATTGGTTGAAAGTGTTGGGCGAACAGTTGTGTGTAGACTTCCGTCGAGGAAGGTTGTATAGTGAATAACTCAAGATTTCCACGTTATATTACCTCAAATGATTCTTATGTGTACAATATATATGTATATTAAAGTTGTTTTGGATAAACGAATTCTTCAGTGAATTATTGTGCACAAGATTAATTATTGGGAGAACGCCTACATAAAAGAGAAATATAAAGTTATATAGTTACATTGGTGCAGAAGTAAAAGTTCTATGTGAACACTGTACAAGAGATTTCAAGAATAAGGTTTCGTGGAAATAAGTATTGGATATTTCCAAAAAAGGAAAGTATTCTTTAAAATAAGAAATAATAACAGCTATAGTATTTTTTGAATATTCAAGTTCGTAAGAAGCTGTGAATAAACTTTTGTAGTTCAATGAAAATACAAGAAGATTTCAAAATGGCGGCATAATCGGCACGTGTCCGCAGTGTATAAAACTGGATCAGACTAGTTGGTTCTACGTCACATTCGACGACAGTACAAGCATACTACACAGTTCTGGAATCTGGGTCGTGTAGGCTTACTGAAGGGTGACACACGGTGAACATATATAGGTCGTGACGTCAACAGGCTCAGTGCTAGTTGATTCCAGGAAATATTTGTAAACATAACATCGAACCGAGAAGCTATGGACTATTAAATGTGTTGGTGTGAATTATAAATAAAGAAACGGAATTTTTATCCATTCATTGTGTGTAGAGTTTGATTATCGCAATTTTGGATTAATGGAGTGAACTAAATTGTTTAAAAACTACTCGAAAATTGAAATTTTAACCAAGTGACTTTTATTCAAAACGATCGGACCATTTAATATATTTTGTCAATCTGAGGGAGCGTATATATAAAGTATACTAAAGATCCCGTGTGAGGATTCTTTTGTTGTCTCACCTTGTCAATAACTAGATTTCATGGTTTAGACGTGTCACTTATTTGAACTTCACATTTTGAATTCAACATTTTTCATTTGGAAGATTTATAGCTTTATCAACATATACCTAAATTCCTTACCAAATTGCTTGACTCATATTATTCAATCAAACAAAACATGGATCACTACAAAGAATTCACTGCTATAGCTAAAGAGATCGGACTAAAGGGAAAAGAAATGAGAGATTTCATTGAAGAAAAAGTAAATCAAGAATTAGCTAAAGAAGAAGAAAAGCAAAGAATTGCTGAAGAAAAAGAACAGCTAAGAAAAGCTGAAGAAAAAGAAAATCAAAGAATTGTTGAAGAAAAAGAACAGCTAAGAAAAGCTGAAGAAAAAGAAAATCAAAGAATAGCTGAAGAAAAAGAACAGCGAAGAAAAGCTGAAGAAAAAGAAAATCAAAGAGAGGCTGAAGAAAAAGCAAGAATTGCTAATGAAGAAGAGAGGCAAAAACTCATAAGTGAAAGAGAACTTGACAAAATGAAACAAGACACCTTAAAATTACAAATTGAGCTAGGGAGTAGAGGCCACAATCCTGGTGATGAAACAAATAGAAGGTCAGCACCAAGGGATACTATCAAAGTAAGAAAATATGATAGCCAAAAAGAAAAAAATGGATGTTTATCTGGATTATTTCGAATCCATAATGGCTATGAAAGGCTATAATGAAGAAGATTGGCCAGCACAACTGATGACTCAATTAACTGGAGAAGCATTTGAAGCTTATAACAGTATAGCCAAAGAAGACAAAAGCATATATAAGAATGTCAAAAAGTCACTTCTATGTCATTTTGGAAAGTCAGAAAATGATTATAGAAGAGAATTTCATGAAATGAGAATCAAGATGGACAAAGATCCACAGATCATAGTACATGAAGCGCAAGTCAAACTAACAAAATGGCTGGAACTGACAGCAATAGATACGAGCAATCCAAAGGCCATAATAGACATGGTGTTAATTGACAAGTTTTTAGAAAATGCAACACCAACCCTATTCACATATTTGACTGACAAGAAAGTTCGTACTCAAGCAGAGCTAACAAATGCATTACGAACATTCAAAGACTCTCATCCGAATGTGGAAATGGATAAGAGACAAGACATATTTGCAGCAATACAAATTAAAAGTCAAGAAAAAAGGCAAGGTATGAGAAACCAGAGTCTGCCAAACCAAGGCAACAGACAAACTATTTGCTGGTACTGTAACAAGCCAGGACATATGGCTAAGCAGTGTTACCACAATAAAGGAAAACCAAATAGGGTGTCACCTAATTGCAGCCTTATAAGAAAGAAAACAGAAGAAAGGTCAAGACAAGGTCATTTTGAAAGCAAAGGTAGAAGATCATGGAGAGGCAGATACAATCATGACTCCAGATACAGAAATCATGATCAGCCCTGGAGAAGGAATGACTACCAAGAGGGAGATAATAAAGGAAAAATGAAACAAGAAGAATCACAATCTAGTAGTACTGTGGCCACTATCAAGGATCATGGCACACTGAAATGTTACCCAGTGTACATCAATGATCGAAAGTGTATGTGTCTTCATGACACTGGATGCACAACAATTGTAGTCCGTGATAAGATGGTGAAAGAAGAAGAGTATGATGGGAAAAAAGACACACTGATAATGGCTGATGGCACAAAGAGAGAGTGTCCAACTGCAATTTTCACCATCAACTCACCCTGGCTTCATGGTAAAGTTAGACTCAGAGTCTTACAAGACGCCATTTGTGATCTTATTATAGGGAACATTGAAGGTGTGGTGGACAATACTGATGAAATATACAAGGCCTGGCATGACAACAACCATCAAGTATGTGCTACTGTACAAACAAGAGCCACCACAAAAAGAAAAGAGATCACAGACATTGAAGTTGATGAGAAACTTGAAATAGGAAGCCAACTGATGTCCAAACAAGAGTTCAAACAACTACAAGAAGAAGATAACACAATCAGAGAAATAAAAATGAAACTTATCAAAGACAATGAAACAGGCCACAACAAAAATTACAAACTAGATAAAGGCATATTAATAAACATTGCACAGGAAGGTACGTGCAAAAGAGTGGTTCTTCCCACAAAGTTACAGGAAACCATTATCAAAATGACACATGACAGTCCTTTAGGTGGACATATGGGCGCCAAGAAAACAATTACTACAATAGCAGAAAACTTTTACTGGCCTAAAATGGCAAGGCAGATAAAAGAATACATCAAGGCATGTAGAATCTACAGTGTGTCTACGACATAATCCCAAAGATGGGAGGCACACAGCACCCATACAATCATCTGACAAGGCAAACTTTTTATTCGAGAAAATCGCTATAGACCTGATAGGACCATTTAAAAAGATGTCAAAGAAGAAACATATGTATGCTCTAACCATAGTGGACATAGCCACCAGATGGGGTTAAGCTATCCCACTGAAGCGAATAGATGCAGAAAATATATGCAACGCATTACTCAATGTCTTTAGCAGATATGGTTTCCCTCAAACACTTCTGTCGGACAATGGCAGCCAATTCAAGGGTCAGATGACACAAGCCATTATGAAAATGTTAAACATTACACAAGTACACAGCACAGTGTACCATCCACAGTCAAATGGAGTGATTGAAAGACTAAACAAAACCATCAAGAATATGCTATTAAAGGTGGCAGTGGACCATGAGGACAAATGGCATGAATATTTACCCTTAGTACTGTTTGCATACAACAGCAGCAAACATGAAAGCACTGGCTTTAGTCCTTTTGAGTTAATGTTTGGCCAAAACCCTTCAAGTCCCTTAAAGAATTTCAAAGAAAGGCTTATAAGTAAACAAGATGCCATACAGGACAGATATCAGCTGATGTCAGACACTAGAGATAAAATACTTTACAGTATTGAAGCAGCAAAGCAAAGACTAATCAAGCAAAGTACAAGACATAGAGAAATCAAAAATAGACACAGACATTTGAGAACATTTGAGCCTGAACAACAAGTCCTAGTATGCTTACCAAACACAAAGAATGAAATCACATGGGAAGGTCCATACAAAATTGAAGAGAAACTTAGTGATGTCACATATAGTGTCAATATCAAAGGACATGTGAAAAAATTACATATTGACAAACTAAGAACATATGATGACAATAAAGAAGGAAAGCAAACTGTTAATGTCATCATCAAGGTAAATGATGAAAATGACAATGCAATGAAAATGAACAGTCTTGACAGTGAAAAAATATCATCTGACATACCAGATAATATGAAACACAGAGTGATCAAAATTTTTCAAAAATACAAAGGTGTCATAACAAAAGAAACAGGCAACACAAAAACTGTGACTCACAAGATACAAGTTTTGGAACATGAACCCTTCAAGACCAAAGTATACCCTATTCCAATGGCACATAGAGACACAGTAAGGCAAGAAATTGACTACCTACTTAAAGAAAACAAAATAAGAAAAGCAGTTGAAGCTAACTATACCTCACCAACTGTCATAGTAAAAAAGAAGAATGGAAAGATTCGACTGTGCTGTGACTACAGACAGTTGAATAATATTACAAAATTGGACCATGAACCTATTGGAGACCCAAGAGACATTATAGACATAATTGGTACTTCCAGAATATTCACTACATTTGACTTAAACAGAGGTTTTTGGCAGATTAACATGGATCCTGATTCTATAAAATACACTGCATTCATAGCCATGGATGAGGTGTATGAATGGTTAGTAATGCCATTTGGACTGGTCAACAGTACGGCCACTTTTAGCAGATTTATGAAAGTGATGCTAAAAGGAATTCCAAATGTGGTACATTATGTCGACGATATATGCATCCACACTAAAGATTGGGAATCACATATCCATACACTTGAAGCTGTACTGGATAGACTCAAGAAACATAATGTGACAATCTCACCAGAAAAGATCAACATTGGAAAGAAGTATATAGATTTTTTGGGATACAGAATAGGAGGTGGTGCAGTCACTCCTGCTGCAGAAAATGAAAACAAGATATTCAATCTGTCAGTCCCAAAATCTAAGAAATAAGTGCAAGCCTTGCTGGGACTATGTAACTTTTACAGACCCTTTATTGCAAATTATGCAGAAATTGTTCAACCACTAACAGAAGTTACAAAAACCAAAGATATTAGAAAATTTCAGTTCCCAGGAGATTGCCTCAACGCATTAGAAAACATTCAGGAGGCATTTAGGAAGAAACCCATCTTAGTTACACCTCAATGGGACAAACCTTTCATTGTTTCTACCGATGCGTCGTCCATTGCATTTTGGAGCGTGCCTCATGCAAGAAAGAACATGATGGTATCCTACATCCTATACAGTATCTTAGCAGAAACTTGACCAAAACAGAGTGTAACTACAGCACCATAGAGAGAGAATGTCTAGCCATAGTGTGGGCTCTACAAAAACTTCAAAAATACCTTCTAGGTAGAACATTCACTCTTCTAACAGACCACAAACCACTTGTGGCATTCAACAAGAAGAAGATCAGCAACGCCAAAGTGAATCGTTGGGCTATGCTATTAGCCGACTACAAATTTGACATTAAACCTGTGAATGGAAAGGACAATGTGGTTGCAGACATATTAAGTAGAATGACAATAAATAAAGACACTCTGTGAACCCCTAACTGATAAAACCAGAGACTGTATTAAAAAGACATTCTGTGAATTACTAAATGATAAAATAAGAGACTGTTTTAACATTAGTCTGTGAATTCCTAAAGGTTACAAACAGAGACTGTAGTTATATTAATATTTTTATTTGTTGAACAATGGACACGGAACAGTGTTTGAATTCCACTGGATTATTAGTTAATTTTAATAATATTGAGTGTTTAAATGTTTTAATTACACAAAATTACAGATGTGTTTAAAAGTCCATTTTCATTTTTTCAGCACAGGTAGACTGTTGCAGTCCTACAGATTTTTTCTCATTATTTCTTATGTTTAGACTGATGCAGTCCTACAGATTTTTTCTCATTGTTTCTATATCCAGAAGTTGTATGTAAGAAAATGAATGTTCATTGATGATAAATATTTGAAATTTGAATATAGATATAGATTGATTTGATTTTATGAAGACCAAAAATGTTGTATTTCATAAACATTTTTTTTTGAAGGATGGGGTTGAATGTCACATCTGATTAACATAATTTTGTGACGTAAGGTCACGTGTACAAGAGACGCGGGAAGAAAGGAGCATTTCTATTGGTTGAAAGTGTTGGGCGAACAGTTGTGTGTAGACTTCCGTCGAGGAAGGTTGTATAGTGAATAACTCACGATTTCCACGTTATATTACCTCAAATGATTCTTATGTGTACAATATATATGTATAGTAAAGTTGTTTTGGATAAACGAATTCTTCAGTGAATTATTGTGCACAAGATTAATTACTGTGAGAACGCCTACATAAAAGAGAAATATAAAGTTATATCGTTACACGCTCCCCTCACAAGCTGAGGTGCGTGGGATCTAGCTAACGATAAGCCACACTTAATTAAAACATGTTGATGAATGACTATTACCAAAAAAGCTACCAAGCCCCGGAAACATTAGAACCCCTTACGACCAAAAAAACAAAATGCATACATATAATATAGGTATTAATGCATTCAATAAACATTCATATCCTAACAATCAAATAAATGACAGTACGATACACATAAGTATACATTTATCATTTAAAAGATTTTATTTTGAAACGTAAATTTTGAAGCCTATGGCTGGACTCACAGTACTTTATATCCTAAACAAACTTACATACACAACTTTGTATTAAAAGCAATCAATAGATTTAAAAGATTATTTAAATCGTGCAAATAAAACATAACGCATGGACGATTTTTATATACATGTATATATCTACAAAATTTCTACATGTATTGAATGTGTTTACTTACATAATCTCCACATGTATTGAATGCTTTTACTTACATAATCTCCACATGTATTGAATGTGTTTACTTACATAATCTCCACATGTATTGAATGTGTTTACTAACATAATCTCCACATGTATTGAATGTGTTTACTTACATAATCTCCACATGTATTGAATGTGTTTATATACAAAATCTCCACATGTATTGAATGTGTTTATTTACAAAATCTCCACATGTATTGAATGTGTTTACTTACCCAATCTCCACATGTATTGAATGTGTTTACTTACATAATCTCAACATGTATTGAACATGTTTACTTACCCAATCTCCAGATGTATTGAATGTGTTTACATACAAAATCTCCACATGTATTGAATGTGTTTGCTTACATAATCTCCACATGTATTGAATGTGTTTACTTAAATCTCCAAATGTATTGAATATGTTTACTTACCCAATCTCCACATGTATTGAATGTGTTTACTTACAAAATCTCCACATGTATTGAATGTGTTTACTTACATCTCCTCATGTATTGAATGTGTTTACATACAAAATTTAAACATGTATCGAATGTGTTTACTTACCAAATCTCCACATGTATTTAACGTGTTTACTTACATCTCCACATGTATTGAATGTGTTTACTTACATCTCAACATGTATTGAATGTGTTTACTTACATCTCAACATGTATTGAATGTGTTTACTTACATCTCCACATGTATTGAATGTGTTTACTTACAGATCAGCTAGAAACCAGACGACGTTCTTCAGTTCAACAAAATTTATCAGGTCACAAGTTTCGTCACCACGATACGTCAGGTAATGATGAGAGAGACGCCAGCGTGTGTCTATAAATAGCTGCTAGTGGAGGGGAAACACGTCACACCAAACGATTGGCTCTAACATACAGTGGCGGATCTAAAAGATGGACTAACAATATGTTTAAAAAATATATAATAATTCTAATTGACAGTACACTCATCAAACATTTTATGGATGAACGATGCACACATTTCAACTTATATGAACGGACAATCTACCTATCAAAATGTATACGGATGGAAAATGCATCCGTCCCAATTTAAAGGGATTAACAGTGGATTTATCCCAATTCATAGCAAATCACTATGCCAATCTTAACATAAAAGGATGGTCAATACATTGTCCCCACTTTTATACTTTGCTATACTATATTATTTGAAACCTTTTCCGTAATATTCATTGACAGCTGGCAGCTAAAATTAATTTGAAGCCTCTGAATTCGGTCACAGTTACTGATATTCAATTGATATGTAGCTGAATAACATGCAATAGGTAAATGATGGGAAGCATAAATATTAATAGCCAGACAGAATAAGATGAAATGTGATTTTATTTGTTCGTCTTCTGATTAACGGGATTTTATTATTTTTTTACAATTATTATTACTATGCTACATTTGTCAGAAGCATTGAGACGAATTTGTAAACGCTTTCACAGTATGTCTGTAGATCACAGCTTCTAAGGGAAGAAAATATAATTTCCCATTCAACAACTCGTATCGCCGTCCTCTAATAATAGGTCTTCTGTTCGATTACAAAGGCTTTGTCAATCGTGTAGCTTAACGATATAAATAGTAAGGCAGCAACTGTATCGATACCAAAAGACAAGGAGATGTACCGATACCAAACAATCATACACTTAAACTTGTCTACAATAAACACACGTTTAGTTGTCAGTCAGTGAGTCTGGTCAAAGCGTTTGGCTAATAAATGTTCCTTTGTTTACCGTATATAAAACAGCGATAACAATTCATCGACACCTATTGCAAACAAATTATTTTATCCTGATAAATAAAGGCCGTTAGCAGTAAAACCCGAGTCGTGAAGAAGAGTTCAATAGTGAACCAGCTGGTGTCTCAAATGGAAGAGGTACTTTAATAATTAAACTTTGAAACTAGAATCTTAAACTGTTATAAGGGGCCGTCCATAAATAACGTCACGCACCTAGCGGGGAGGGGGTCCCCACATTTGTGACGATGTGTAACGAGGGGGGGGGGTAAGAATTGTTATGTCACGTCACAACACGCTACTTTAAATCACAGTTCCACTTAAATATTCGATTTCTTACTATTTATTTGTATGATGTTTTACATGGATTCAAGCGTGTTACAATATTAGAGTGCAGCCTTACACTAAATACATTTTTAAATGGCAATATAGTGATTTGAAATATGCTCATTTTCAAATAGAAAATACCACTTTGGGGGGGGGACGGCACAGCCTTGTGACGTAATATTGGAGGGGGGTCTAAGTTTTTGTGACGAAGTGTGACGACGGGGGGAAAAGGGGGGGGGGTAAAATTCGGCCAAAATCGAGTGACGTCACTTATGAACGGCCTCTAAGAATAGGCAACTAACGCCACGTATCATATTGAATAGGACTGCGATAAAGCTTTTAAATAAAATACAAAAACAAATTGTGTAATGAAAACAATAAATTTTAGTTTTATGATTAAACTAACACAACAATAAACGTATTGGCTAATGCCTTCATCAGTACAATTAACATATAGAACGTAATTACATAAGTAACAAAATTATATTTAAATTCTCCTCTGTTTAGGGAATTTTTTTTTAGAAATATGATTTTTGTTAAAGTCATGACGTAATGCTCTTATAATACTGCTATTATGTAGTTAACTCGTCTCACACAATTTTATTTTAAAACTAATAAAAAGTCAAACCTCTGTATGATTTTTTTTTAAAAATCATTTAGTTTCAATTAAATGTATAATTCTTTCATCATTTCTCTACCATAATATAAACAAGTTATTTTTTTAAAATCCCTTATATTAACTTCGCGGCCGTCTCATCATCTCATCATCTCATGGGCTGGGCGGGCGGAAAAACAAAAGTCAAAAATGACCCACTTCCCATGATCCGATCAAACTGAAATTTGGCACACGGACCCATCTCACCTAACAATGCATCGTATCAAAATTTCAGATCGATCGATTGTACCGTAATTAAATTAATGCATTTTTAGTTTATCCTTATATGAGGTATGTAATTCAAATTCATGGTTTGTTATTGTTTTTTTCCCACGTGAAAGTTTGAGTTGACGCATTGAGGCGACCCATCGAAGCGACGGGGTGCTTTTGTTTACATTTTACGTGTCACGCTGAGCTCGGTCAAGCGAATCGGTGACCAGACTTTTCCCCTCTCCCCCTCCCACCCACCCCTCCCCCCCCTAGGGTTATGAAGCAAACTTGAGTTAAGACAGATTCAGTCTGTAAATGTTTGAAAATAATCAATACTGTTAGTTATGTCTCATATATAAGGGATTTATAGTAAAAAAAACTTTGTTTTTACGGGTTTCTTTTATTATCTTAATTATTTGCAACCTGCGACTTGAATTGCATAACTAAATATTCAAACCTGGTATTGTCTACACTCTACACCGTTGGACGAATTTGTCACACGTTTTGTCTTCATATCAACTGCAGATGTGTTAAAATAAAAATGATGTCTTCATTACAAGGATTTGCTTTTCAAACATTGACGTTTTCGTTCCAAGTGAGGATTGGATGTTAAACAATAACATCTTAACATGAACTTAAGATGGACCGTCACACATTTACGTCTTCATATGTCGCAAATTGACGTGTTCATTTCCATTAAACATAAATTTGGTAAATTTTTTAACTATCCCTTTAAAATAGATTTAGAATCAACACAAAGATCTTGGAGAAATTAAAAACTATAATTTTAAAAATATTGAAAGATCAACCTTGAACACCAGTTATAAATGAAGTGGAGATACTTTTTGAGAATTAATAAGTTAAGCAATAAAAAGTGTTTGAAAAGAAAGTCCACCCACTTAACTAAGGGGCAAGATGGCCGAGCGGCATGCGTACTTGGATGGCGCACCGATGGTCACGGACTCGAATCTCGGTGAAGGCAGGAACGTGCCCAATGGTGCGCCTGAGCTCACCCAGCTCATAATGGGTACCTGACACTAGGCGGATGGAAATAGCGTGGATCCCTCATAGCTGTTGCCTGTGAACGCTGCTTCCATTGCCAACAGACCAACCTTGTCTATGGACGTAATAATCTTCTGTATAGAAGGCGCGTCTCTATAGAAAAGACCAATTAAGGATAAAGTAATTAAACTTATTAAAATACAGGAGACGTTTTATTATTTCTTTTTTTTTACATTTTATTTGTACATCTCAGACTATAAGTAGTTTTTTTTTGCGTTATACATAAATCGTAATTTGAAACGTCCATTATTGGTTACGGTTTCGTTTTTATAGATTTGGGCGGAGATTTAATGCATCGTTCTTCTAAAGTACATGTAATGTTACCTGTTTCTTCTGTTTTATTTAAGTTTATTGAGACGTGCTAGCCACCTGAGGTTGATAATGCTGATTCGAAATATGTGTTAAGGGGGTCAGATTTGGGTCAGCTTTGGGTCAGCTTTGGGTCAGCTTTGGGTCAGCTTTGTGTCAGCTTTGGGTCAGCTTTGTGTCAGCTTTGGGTCAGCTTTGGGTCAGCTTTGGGTCAGCTTTGGGTCAGCTATGGGTCAGCTTTGGGTCAGCTATGGGTCAGCTTTGGGTCAGCTTTGGTTTCATTATCGAAACAGTTTTTATTGTTTTCGTCTTTTGGTAAAGCTATTTCTGTGGTTTTCATTTTTTAGACCTAATAAAGGACAACAAAGTTATTAACGTGGACTTTATACTTTAAAATATATATAAAAATTTATTATGGAGGTTTCGATTGAGTTTCCAAGGTAAGTGTCATTTGTAAACATCTTTTGTATATACTTTTACATTGGTATATTTAAATGTTTAAAATAAAGTCTCCACTTGTTGACACAATTTCTTTATATTAATATTGAACCTAAATATAAGAATTTGTTTTGTTAGAATATTCTCATACATTATCGATTTTAGACTTATTTTTAAATCCCTTATATTTACTTCACCGTCTTGTCTGTCCTGGTCCCGCGTGCGGAAATACAAAAGTAAAAAATGACCCGATGCCCAGCATCCAAACGAGCTGAAATTTGCACATAGACTTTTGTCACCTAACAAAGCATTCTATCAAAATTTCAGATCGATCGAATGTACCATATTTAAATTAATGAATTTTTTAGATTAACACTACGTAATTCTATGTAGCATGTAAATGTTTGTGCTAGACTGTCACGCGCTACGTATTATATTGAACATACTCTTTCAGTATTTCCCCGATCTGTAAATGTCTATCTTGTAAATATTATTATATTTATATAATTATATTATAATTGAACATAATCAATACTTCTAGTTATGTCTCATTTATAAGGGATTTTTAGTCAAAAACTGTTTTACGGGCTTTTTAATTATTTTATTCAAAGTTTCTTTTCCTAGCTATATCTGTTCGCAATTCCGCATCTACATGTCCGAACCATGCCAGCTTGAGTCTCTTAATTGTCTCTACAGCGGTTTTTTACGGGCGGCAATTAAGGTTATTCTGTTCGAAATATAATTATTGGTCTTGTATTCTAAATAGGAGATCTGGAGAATTTTCCTCATGCAATTGTTTTCAATTGCCTGCAGTTTGCTTTCAGTGGTTGCCATTAGTGTCCAGGTCTCACGTCCATAAAGGACAATGGTTTTAACGAGAGCTCTGTAAAGCCTGAGCTTTGTTGGCAGGCTAAGGTTTTTGCTGTTCCATAAATATTTTGATCAGCTTCGCCATGGCTGCCATCGCCTACCCAATTCTAGCTCGAATTTCAGCTTCACAGATACAATCTCTAGTTATAATTGCTCCTAGATATTTAAAGTTATTTACCTCCAACTTTTGTTGGTTCATTACGATGTTTGCCGTACTTGCAACTGAGGTATTAACCAATATCTTGCTTTTTTCTGAGCTGATTTCCAACCCATATACATATGATCTGTCTGCAGGTTTGTCAGTGAGCTCTTGTAGTATTTTACTGCTCCCAACCTAAAGATCTATGTCATCAGCAAATCGTAGGTTGCATAAGGGTCTACCGCCTATAGAGATGGATGCATGGTGATCACTGAGAGTTTCTTGCATAATTTTTTCAAGGAAGATATTGAACAGGAAAGGTGAGAGAATGCAGCCCTGGCGGACTCCAATTGTCATTTTGGAGAAGTCCCCTACACAGCCTTTAAATACAACTGCACTTCTTGCCTGGTTGTAGAGTTCTTCAATCACCTTTACCAGCCCTTCTTCAAAGTTGAAACTTCTCATCACTTGCCAAAGTCCCTCGTGCCATACTCGATCAAAGGCTTTCTTGAAGTCTATGAAGTTGTGATGGAGTTCGCGTTTATGCAGTAAATATTTTTCTATGAGCAAGCTACAGTTGAAGATCTGCTCGATTGTGCTTCTGCCTGTTCTTCTGCCAGTAATTCCTCGGATATTGGCTTTAACCTGCTGAGGATAATATTTAGCATTACTGAGATAGGGTGGCTGATAAGGCTGATTGTTCTATAATTCTGGCATTGTTTCGTATTGCCTTTCTTAGGTAATGGTATGATTAGCGACTACGTCCAATCTTTGGGCCATACCTTATTTTCAAATATTTTCTGGCAGAGTTTTGTTAGGGCTTTCGTTACTTCTACTCCTCCATGTTTCAGCAATTTAGCAGGGATGCTGTCAAATCCAGGCGACTTACCCCCCTTTTAAGTTCAGTACTGCCTCTTCAACTTCACTCAATAGCACTGGTGGATCATTCATCTCTTTGTTCTGTTGCTCCTGTAGTCTGTTGCTATCTGGATTGATTTTACAATTGTATAGTCCGGTGCAATATTCTTTCCTTTGTCTTAATACCGCCATGTTATCAGTAAGGATCTGGCCTTAACTGCCTTCAATTATCAATGCTATCACCTGGTATGTTTTTGTAAGATTTCTTAATGTCTCGTACGCTTTCTTAGTATTACTGGCAGCCATGCTATCTTCCACTGTGCGGCACTGGTTATCTGGTTGTCGGACACGTCGACCCCGGACTATTCGAACCCGGACGGTCGACCCTGTCAGTTCGACCACAGGACGTTTCGACCCCGGTTGGTTTGACCACGGACGGTTCGACCACAGACGATTCGACCCCCGGCGATTCGACCCCAGGACAGTACGGCCACAGGACGTTTTGACCCCGGACGTTTCGAATCCTTCGTATCTACACCGTATAATTTTTTATTTATTTTTTTAAATACTGTTTACTATTAAAAATTTATTGTTTTTTAAATTAATTTTTGGTATAAAAATAATTTAGCTTACAATTTGTATCGATTAAAAATTAAATACAGTTTGAAATCGTTTTTGAATATACATGGAAAACCAGTCCGTGTTTATACAAATAACATTCAATCTCGAATTCATGATTGTGATAAATGCGCCATTCCTCTGAGGTAGAAAATCCTTCCAAACCTATCCAACTCCACCCCCCACCCGGTCCGATGTAATCGGACAATACAAAGGCAATGTGGTCAGATAGTCCTTTCGAATGGTGCCTTCATTCTCTCTACCCCCACTATTTACGCTCGCCAGCACACGACTTGCTGTGGTGGTCACTGAGTCTAGCCTTCGTAACATGGGATTATGAAACCCTCGGACAAAATATAAACAACAATGACTTAACGTTCAGTCAGGTCATACAGGTCCAGCAGCTTGAATGTTTTGTCTACTAGGCGGCGGTATTAACTATTGAAATTTATGAACTTTAAATACTGACAACTTAGTACGTCTTATTAAAATCAGTTTTAATAGTTTTAATGCTAGGGAGGTATACACATGTTAATGAACACAAGAAACAAAAGTGAATGCAAAGGGCGCCGGGTTTGTAATTGTTCCAGCGCCTGCGTTCAGCATGTCATCACCTTTAATTAAATTTTTTTTTAAAAAGCAACTTTCGTTTGTTTTTGTTATCAAAGCGAAAATCTTTGAACGACTTAAATGTATACATTTTTAAAACCTAATAATAAATTAGGTCCTTTTTAAGTGTGTTTAGTTTCGGATAGGAGTGCAGATACTGTTTTTAATTTTTAATTGATAATACACGGAAAATTAATATTTTTTTTAAAAATGTAAAAAAAAAGAAGAACATAGAATAAATAAAAACATTTCACGGTGTAGAAACGAAAGGGTCGAAACGTCTGGGGTCTAAAAGTTCCGGGGTCGAAACGTCCTGTGGTCGCTCTGTCCGGGTCGAATCATCCAGGGTCGAATCATCCGTGGTCGAACCGTCCGTGGTCGAAACGACCGGGGTCGAAACTTCCTGGGGACGAAACGTCCTGTGGTCGAACTGGCAGGGTCGAACCGTCCGGGGTTGAAACGTCCGGGGTCGAAGTGTCCGTTATTCGGCTATCTATCCAGTCCTTTTTGGCCTGCCTCATTTCCTTCCTGATCTATGTATTAATCAGCCTGTATTTGTCTGTTGTAAACTGATTAGGATGTTTTCCCCTTAACACTCTTCTTTCATCACATAAATCAAGAATCGTGTTGATTACCCAATACTGCTTCTTGCTTCGTTGCCTACCTATGACTTCTTCTGCAGCTGAAGTTAATATTTCTATAAAAAATGTATACTCTTTTGTTATAAAAATTTCTATACGTTGCGTGAGTTCGTGGGATGCCTATTCTTATCACAGCTTAATATTATATATTTAAAATCGTAAAATAATTCTTTTGATTAAGACACCAGCTCGTACACTAGTAACCAAAAATTATATGCTATTGAAACAGGTAATGTTTAGACCTGACAGGATGTCACAAAAATCCGCACGTTGATATTGACCCCTTCTTTATGACTTAGAATTGATTCCTAAAGGCTTTTGTCTGTCAGAAAAATAATAATTGCTTTGCTCTTGATACAAATAAAACGCTATCTCTGTTTTATATACTGTGCACAAAGGAACTTGTACTTGCCACATGCTTTGGCCTGAAGAACTGACTGACAACTAAACGTGTATTTATTGTACACAATTTTAAGTGCATGATTGTTTGGTATCGGTACAGCTCCTTGTCTTTTGGTATCGATGACGTTTCTTCCTTACTATTTATAACGCTACGCTAGACCATTGGTAAAGCTTTTGGAATCGAACCGACTACTCAGTTCTATAGAGGACGTTGCTGAATTCGATACCAGTTGTTGAATGTGAAATTGTCTTTTCTTTCCCTTACAACCTGTCTCTACAGTCATAGATTGAAGGCGTTTACAAGTTCGTCGCAATGTGTCTCACAAAATGGAGGATAGTGCAGATTAAATTAAGAAAAGTCCTGTTAAATAATAGAGGAACAAATTAAGTCCCATGTTCTGTCTTGCTACTTATATTTATACTGCAGATCGTTCACTTTCTGCTTTTTATTCAGTTGCATATCCGAAACTTTCCCCGCATTCAGAGGCGTCCAATTAATTTTATCGGTTAGCTTTCTATGACTAAATTTTGCCTTTCCTATGTCAACTATTAAGTATGTATCCCAATTCTGGAAATGTTTCAAAATCATTTAATATAGCCATTAGTTTTAGCTCTGCAGAATTACATATAAACACGAATGTTAGGTAGCCCCGTGAGCTCTTTTCGTAGTGTCCGTTCAGTCGTAGAGACCAACTTTTGAAAACTGCTTTAGAAGTTAAAAGCGTAAAAGTAACATAAATTGTCAAAGATAAAGTAATGTCTTAAGTGAATTTATTCGCCATCTGTAAAATTAGTTTTTGGTATAACTTCTCAAACATGTCTTTGAACATAACTGTCGTCTGAAGAAGTGAGAACAAATTTCATCGGACGAAATAAAAAAAAATGCTGTACAAAATGATAAAACAAAATTGTTTAAAATACGATAGTGTTCAAAGTAAGGCGAAAAAGAAAAAAAACAATTGATTTTTAAAAGAATTAAATTGAAAAAATAATCCGTTGAAAGACCTCTAAGTCACCAAACCAAACACATCAATATGGAGATCATAACATGTTTACCATGATTTAGAATTCAAAAAACTCTGAATTGAGATGATTATTATTTCCATCCCCGAAAGTGTGTACCCCCCAATAAGTAAGGATGGGTGTATTGTCCATCCTTACAAGTTAAATGGGTGAAGTGTCCAAGTGTCTAATCTCAGATCACTTCACTATCAATCTCTATCATTTGGGATGGGTGAAATGTCCATCCCTATATTTTAGGGATGAGTGTAATGTCCATCCATAACCTGGAATTGTTTTAATTTCTAACCCTGTAGTTTGTGATTGGTTTAGTGTCCATCCATATAACATGGTGTGGATGTAGAGTCCATCTATATAACATGGTGTGGATGTAAAGTTCATCTATATAACATGGTGTGGATGTAGAGTCCATCTATATAACATGGTGTGGATGTAGTGTCCATCCATATAAAATGGTGTGGATGTAGTGTCCATCCATATAACATGGTGTGGATGTAGTGTCCATCCATATAACATGGTGTGGATGTAGTGTCCATTCATATAACATGGTGTGGATGTAGTGTCCATCTATATAACATGGTGTGGATGTAGTGTCCATCCATATAACATGGTGTGGATGTAGTGTCCATCTATATAAGATGGTGTGGGTGTAGTGTCCATCCATATAACATGGTGTGGATGTAGTGTCCATCTATATAACATGGTGTGGATGTAGTTTCCATCCTAATAACATGGTGTGGATGTAGTGTCCATCCATATAACATCGGATTGATGTTGTGCCCATCGCTATACGTTGTGATGAGTGAATTATGCATGCAATTTTTGGGATTGCTTACACGTATTTTTCGTCCACCTTTTAGATCCGCCACTGTATGTTTAAGCCAATCGTGTTGTATGACGTGTTTTCCCTCCACTAGCAGCTATATAGACACACGCTGGCGTCCCTCAAATCATTAGTTACGTATCGTGGTGACGAGACTCGTGACCTGAGAAGTTTTGTTGAGACGTCTGATTTCGAGCTGACCTGTAAGTAGACACATTCCATACATGCTGAGATTTTGTTAAGCACTACTCAGTTAAAATGTTTCAAAGACTTATGTTGAAAATATTTTATTTGAAATGTTTAAATAATTTGTTTCATCGACTAAGGTGATTAGCGAAAATAAAATTAATAAAATCTTCGCTAACTTATTGTTGTAAATATACCGCAAACAAATAAGATTTTTAGAGTTTTCTTTTTCTTCCACTTTCATTGAAATATTAAATTAAAATATATGACATGGGTAAAAGGGATATAAATATGTAGTTCAGGGACATAGAAATATGTGTAATGAGAACCGGGTGCGGGGAAAAAAATAAAGTACATACTTTTTGTAAAGTAATCTTTCAAATTTTAGGTTAAATTTATCAGCTTTCAGATTTTTAAATTAAAATTCTTGTGAAAGGGAATAAGAAATATCTTGAATATTTATGCTTAATATATAATTTCCTGGACGAAATAAAAATATGGATGAAACTTTAGAATTGTCTAAACTTACTATTATTGTTATTACTGAATTATAGTACAATTCTATGTTAAGCTTTTGTTTACTACAGTAAGAAAAATCTGTCGTAAATAGCTAAAATTTGATGCCAATTATTGATTACTTTGTAAGATTTTTACAAATATAGAATCGTTTGTGTCCTTTTAATGTAGATGATGAAAACCAAATAACCCTTTTGAGGGTCGGGTTATCCGAAGCGATATTTTTGTCCCCCTAACTAGCTATCAGTGAGTTTTATTGTTTAGGGCCATGAGTGCCTGAATGGATTAGCACAAGGCACCGCGAAGAACTTAGCCGACGTCAGCTGTGAGAAAACCTTCCGACATGGTGACACCCCTTAGGTTGGTCACTTTGATGATCCCGCCTATCTGGCTACAGTCCTTCAATAATAGACACGTTTGATGGGTCGGGGTGGCGCCGAGGTTGTAACGAGTCCTAGTGTGGAAAATCAACCCCTACTTTTTGAGACCAAATTTCGCGGAAGACACTTTCGACCAATCTTCTGGGTACCCTGGAAGCCCGACCTCAGAGGGGAAATTTCCAGGTGGGACCCTAGCTATTAGGTCCTCTATTGGTGGACATAATAGCTGGGATAATTTCCCGGGAAGACCCAGTAAGAGCCTTATGATCAGGGCTGCTAATACTATTCATAATAGCTGGTATAGTTTCCCGGGAAGACATAATAAGAGCCTTATGCTCAGGGCTGCTGATACTATTCATAATAGCTGGTATAGTTTCCCGGGAAGACCTAATAAGAGCCTAATGATCAGGGCTGCTGATACTATTCATAATAGCTGGTATAGTTTCCAGGGAAGACCTAATAAGAGCCTAATGCTCAGGGCTGCTGATACTATTCATAACACCGGGGATAGTTTCCCGGGAAGACCCAAGAAGAGCCTTATGCTCAGGGCTGCTGATACTATTCATAATAGCGGGGATAGTTTCCCGGGAAGACCCAATAAGAGCCTTATGCTCAGGGCTGCTGATACTATTCATAATATCTGGTATAGTTTCCCTGGAAGTAATAATAAGAGCCTTATGCCCAGGGCTGCTGATACTATTCATAATATCTGGTATAGATTCCCGGGAAGACCCAATAAGGGCCTTATGCTCAGGGATGCTGATACTATTAATAATAGCTGTTATAGTTTCCCGGGAAGTCCTAATAAGAGCCTTATGCTCAGGGCTGTTGATACTATTCATTATAGCTGGGATAGTTTCACGGGAAGACCTAAAAGGAGCCTAATGCTCAGGGCTGCTGATACTATGCATAATAGCTTAGATAGTTTACCGGAAAGACCCAATTAGAGCCTGATGTTCAGAGCTGCTGATACTATGCATAATAGCTGGAATAGTTTCCCGGGAAGACCTAATAAGAGCCTAATGCTCAGTGCTGCTGATACTGTTCATAATAGCTGGGATAGTTTCCCGGGAAGACCTAATAAGATCATAATGCTCAGGGCTGCTGATACTATTCATAATAGCTGGGATAGTTTCCCGGGAAGACCTAAGAAGAGCCTAATGCTCAGGGCTGCTGATAATATTCATAATAGCTGGTATAGTTTCCCGGGAAGACCTAATAAGAGCCTAATGCTCAGGGCTGCTGATACTATTCATAATATCTGGGATAGTTTCCCGGGAAGACCTAAGAAGAGCCTAATGCTCAGGACTGCTGATACTATTCATAATAGCTGGGATAGTTTCCCGGGAAGTCCTGCTCAGGGCTGCTGATACTATTCATAATAGCTGGTATAGTTTCCCGGGAAGACCTATTAAGAGCCTTATGCTCAGGGCTGCTGATACTATTCATAATAGCTGGGATAGTTTCCCTTGAAGACCTAAGAAGAGCCTAATGCTTAAGGCTGCTATACTATTCAACATCTGGGATCTCCTTTTAAGTGTATTTGTTTCATTAAAGAATTTTATTTTAAAATAATTCTTTCTTGACGTATATAATTAGAATAACTCATACAGCTGGTTTGGGAGAGATGCCTCTTCATAAACAATATTCCTGAATGTTTTTATTCTAATGTACTTATAAGCACAAAATTAATTATTCGCATACAATTTCAGATTTCCACAAAAATAAAGACGTAGGTGCCAAGCATGGTTCATAAATCTATTCCCTGCTAATCAGGCTAAAATTCTCACAAAAAAGACAGTTTATTCTGATTTCTTTCAAATAAGATCAGTATTTATTGCTTCCAGTTACAGCATTCATTACTCCTAGTAACATTGTTTTTTTTTATTTATCTGATGCTAGTCCAACGGGCTCGATATCCTGTAATCCTGGTCCAGGAATGTCAACATTCTATTATCCCAGTCCAACACGCTACAAATTCTCGGCTTCCAAAATGTTTTATAGGCTCAGTATTATCTGACCCCAGTTCAACCTATAACCTCAGTGTATTCTGTGCTCCAAGTAAAAGAGCCTCAAATTATCTGACCAACGGGCTCTGTATCCTCTTGTTACGATTCCAACACGGTCAGTATTCCATGTTCCCATTCCCTTAATTGGTCAGTAATCTATTTTTCCATTTCCAAAAAGACAGTATTATCTAATGCCTGCCCAACAATGTAAGTATGAGATCATCTAAGTCCTAAGAATCTCAGCATTCTGTGCTCATAGTCCAAAGTCTCAGTAGTGAATGGTACAAGTCCAACGGGTTCTGATAACCGTCATCAGCCTCAGAGGTCTCTGATACCTGTCATCAGCCTCAGAGGTCTCTGATACCCGTCATCAATTTCAGAGGTCTCTGATCTCCGTCATCAGCCTCAGAGGTCTCTCATCCTCGTCCATCAGCCTCAGGGGTCTCTGATCCCCGTCATCAGCCTCAGAGGTCTCTGATCCCCGTCATCAGCCTCAGAGGTCTCTGATCCCCGTCATCAATCTCACATGTCTCTGATACCCGTCATCAGCCTCTCAGTTCTCTAATCTCCGTCAATCAGACTCAGAGGTCACATTGTTCTTGACCGCCTTTTTTTCTTGTAATAAAGATTACTAACAATGTTTAACAAATTTACAAGAACGCAATTAATTAATTATTTTTTAAATTTCAGAACAAAAATGAATATGCACGTCTTCTGTATTATGCTGATACTAGCTCAAACTTTAGGTTTGGAGCAGCCCTGCAACTTCCCCGCTGAGCTGGTTGAGAAATTTAAATCAAATGACTTAAACAAAAACAGTTTCTTAGACTTGGACGAAGTAAAAGCACTTTTCAATGTACGTCTGTATGACCATAATCAAATGACGAATTATAAATATTATCTCACTCATTATAAACGCTCCTTCCATACAGAAGATTGTTACGTTTTTAAGTTTGTCCATGGTTTATGTCTCTACTTAAATTCTATTAGAGTTTTAAATTTTGGATAGTGTTTTGATTTAAATGTTGGATAGTGTTTTGATATTCCTGCTGGAATCAGGCATTCATGATCGTTGAAAAGAGAATTTTACGTGTTTATTTTTGCATATGGAATCAGAAGTGTGCTATACACAATGGCATAAGACTTCCAGCTAAATTAAAATACCGAAACGAATTAATTAACTGTGTTATAAAAATAATAAATTAATGCTTTAATAATTGACAATTGCAGATGTGAATATTTTGTAAAAAACAAAGCAACTTTATTAGAACAAAAGATATACTCAAACATTAAAATCAAACTAAAATTTTCTATTTTACACACTATTTCACGGAGAGAAAACATTAAGTAGAAAAACTAACATAAGAAAATTGGACAAAGTACTTAAGAAGAATAGAAGTAGAGGATGTCAGAAGAGGATGGAAGTGTTTTTTTAAAAATCTCTTTGTCTCTCTGAGGTTATTGGATTACAGGAGGAGTCCACTTACAAAACCAACCAAGTCACTCTTATTATATATTTTTTTAAGGAAAAGAGGTATTTTCTATAACAGCATGATTTCTGAATACTAGAAATCTGTTGTTTTTGCGCTGAAAGTTGGTCCCATAGGAGCAACATTAAGAGTGAAAAGAAATTATTCAAATAATATTTAATTTTATTTAATTTTCTTTTTAATCTATGATAAATTTGTAACTTAGCAATTTTTTTTGAAAGTAATACTTAGCGAGTTTTGAAAGCTTTTGAATGACTTATCTGTTTGGACGGTCTAAAACATATTAGCTGAAAACTATTCATAATTACCCTTTTTTACACATTGCAGACAAAAAAAGTATTAAAAATCAGTATCCCGCATACACAGACTGTTACGTTTTTCATTAAATTAATTACTTTGACCACAGTGGTAAATTTATTTAGATAAATGGTGTGGAAGTAACTATTACTTAAAGATTAGTTATGAAGAAATTTCAAAAATTATTTCTAGTCAATGACATGCAAAACTGAACGGGAAAAATTCAACAGTGGAGAATTTTCTTTGAAATTTAATATCTCTATTGTCTAAAGCCCGAAAATCTAGGTACTAATAAATTTTAATTTGTTATAGTCCAGAGCAGTGGTCCCCAATGCCCGGGCCGCTGTGCAGTATCGGTCCGTGGATCAAATGTCACCCATCCGGTAAAATAAACATACAATTATTTACATTGTATCTACAGTGGTATGTTTCTCTGGGGGACCTTGAGTCTTTCCATAGACTAAAGACAAAAACGTGGGTGTTCTATTGTCGGCGCGCGTTTAACCAGTGTTAGCAAGCTAATATACTTCTATTTCCGTTTATTTTTTTTATTTTTTTATTTCGTTCTTGTTTTCGGAAATTACATTGCTACCTCTTCAAAGACGTGATTTGAAAGTGTCCTCTGGTGACGCTAGTGTAAAACAAGGATGTTATACTTGTGTCCAGAAATAGCTATTCAGTGAACATAAAATAAGAGTTAATTTGTTTAAAACATTTCATACTTAGAATTTTAAATAACTGTTTAGTTTTTCATAAATTATACTATTTTACGCTATTGACCTTACTACAAATTTAATTAAATAATTAATTTCTTAATCTCAAAGAGATTTCACCCTCAGTGATGTTCGCACAGAAAAAGCCGTTTTTAAAAACTTCAATGAGTGGTGTTCCGGAAACAGCTATTCTGAATATGTGAATATACTGATAAGGCGTCGTCCTTTAAGTACGTCACGCTATTTGTGACCATTTTAAACTTTCCCCTCCCCCTCCTGTCACAAACTGTCACATTTTTTTACATCCCCTCCCCCCCTTCTGGAGCGTGACGTCCTTTATGGACGGCACCTAACGATAACAATTAATCTCTTAGGAAGATTTAAATGATTTTTCATGATCTAAAATTAATGTAATATTTGATTAACTAGCAAGAAAGCCCGTCCAAGGACGGGAATAAGAGTAGGGTGACCTGTGAATTTAATGGTAGGACAGCACAACATTCGCTTCAACTGACTCCAAAATGAAAATGAAAAGTCACCAGTCGTCGTTTCAACCTGAGGTTTTGTCCAGAGACCATACCTCCCTCAACACCGCGGTCTGTCCAGAGAACCTACTTCCTCCCATACCGCGGTCTGTCCAGAGACCCTACCTTCCCCTCACCGCGGTCTGTTCAGAGACCCTGCCCCCCACATCGTGTTCTGTCTAGAGAAACTCCCTCCCCCTCACCATCGTGGTCTGTCTAGAGAACCTACCTCGCCCACTACCGCGGTTTGTCGAGAGACAAACCGTCTAGACCGGCCATACATGTGTATCACGTCAAAAATACTATACATTATAGTTATAATAAATAACAAGTTAAAACAAAAATTTTGACTACAAATCCCAACGCACACCGCTCAAAATAAACTCTTGGAAAAAACTGCACCAAAAATAACTCGTTTTGAACAGTCGTTCAATATGTAAATGAGATTTATTTTTTCTCCGCTGGTGATTGGCTGCAGGAGTCTGTAGGAGTTTGAGAGACCAATCGCTATCGATGACCGAACAGAAAATTGCCTTTTATTATATGAGATAACAATATTTATTTTTGTATGTGTCACTGTTCACAATTCATCTCAAATACAAAGTGAGTGTTCATCTTATCTCTAGTCTCGGTGTTTTCTCGATTTTTTAAATTGCGTGGTGGACGTGTATATCGTGTTTATTTTGGCCCCTTTTTGTCCACATTTACTATCTGACCTTAGGAATTGTTTATGTTCCAGGCTACAATTACTATCTGACCTTAGGAATTGTGTATGTTCCTGGCTACATTTACTATCTGACCTTAGGAATTGTGTATGTTCCAGGTTTATTTTACTATCTGACCTTAGGAATTGTGTATGTTCCTGTATACATTTACTATCTGACCTTACGAATTGTGTATGTTCCTGGCTACATCTCAGTCACTTAGCGCTTATATTAAACACACAATTTAGAAAAATGAATGCGAAACTTACATCGTAGGAAAGTTTTCTTGTGAGAAGCAATAGGCTCAGTTGTCACATCCACTAATCATTGTGTTGAGCCATCTTTATTACTATAGAAACAAGAAGGTCAAGGCTATTAACTAGATTGTGATTGGTTCCTTCTAAAAGTAAAAATGAATACCCCATTGTGGCTGGTAACTTAACAAGGTTTGTTGATGATTTTGTGAGCAACTTCGTATGTTTTGCAAGTATTTCCTATTTTAAACAATTTAATAAAGCGTAATTAGTTGGCTTGTTTTTAACAAAGAGAATAATGTAGACTTTTATTATTTAAACCAGAATAGGGCAGTAACTCGCTTAACCAGAAAAATCAACTTGGTAGGTTTTGCAAGTGGACTACTAATATGTGTGTTGTATTTCTGAGTCATAATTTAAAGCCTTGTGAATTATTACTACTAGGCTTTTTGTTTTCCATCTACTAGTGTTTTGGTCTTGCTAAAAAAATAATGGCGTTTTAAAGAAATAATATTTTTTTTTACTTAAAAAATTAAGATAATACACTGCTTGCAAATTGGAGAGGGCTGCGTCTGCGAAGGTATGTTAATCAACAAGTGTATGGTTTTTAAGAATATTTCCGCGTAATAAGGCTAGAGCATAGAATAAAAATTCACGAAACAATGACAATGTTATATGAAAATTTCCTGATTTTTAAAAAAAATATTTTTAGGGAGTGAAAGAGAAACAGTCTGACACTGATATTACTAGGGATTGGTACATCTCGCTAAAGGTAAAGAATGGGATGAGTTCAGAAGTCGCGGGAAGTTTTTTTGACCAGTTCGACCGTGATAACAACAAGGTAATAAGCGATTCTGACTTCGAGGACCTGATGACTGTGCTGGACATAGACAAAAATGGTAAAGTCGACTGTGAAGAGGGTATTAGGTGAGTCAATAAACGTGGTCTTGTAGAGTGTTATTTGCTTTAAATCCGTACTATCATCACATAGTTTTTGCAGTGTGGTCTTAAACTTTTCCCAGAAACTTTGCAACATCTCTTCTATTTTTTTGAAACTCGCAAATTGATGCAATAGACATGTGATGGCTGTTGCCAATAATAGCGGAAATCAAAATGATTTTCTAAAAGTAAATGCATGTTATAAAGGAAAATTCTATCAGAGGTTATAAAATATTGGTTGTTTGATTTGATATATTGGTATTCGTTAGAAAAGAGGGGGGGCACTCAACATCGTATATCTTATTGGAATTTAATAGTAATCTTTTTGGATCTTCGTCACACGAAAAATTCCCCCCCCCCTCCTCGTTGCAACTAAAAATTACTTTCTTAATTAAAATATACTATAATGATCTGTTAAAAGGTAAACACCATCTAAAACAGATCCCATTCAATTTAATGCTAAAAGGATTGGCCACCCATAAGGGAACAAGATTTCGTTAGAATTCGGGGATAATGTCGGGGAAATGGGTTCAAACCAAAGCGGAATTCTATTTTGCAAACGGAATCATGCTGGGTTATAAATCCAAAAGTAGCATCGTATTATATTATAAGCGATCGGAAGAATAAAAATTGAATCCTCTTACTTGGGCCATATCGTATTTTTGTGACCCTGAAAATATACAAGTAAAACTTTTTTATTATTAATTTTTAATTTTTAATTATTGACAAGACAATAAAGCAAAGGTTCAAGTGAAATGCACTTAATTTCAAAATTGTTTGTTAAACATTCATTTTCAGAACGTGGAACGAATTCACGGCCAAAGCAGGCTTAACAGATGAGATGCAGGATAGCTTCTATATAAAGACTCCAACAAGAAAATAACGAATGAACAAGTGAAAGGCCTCTTCTAATGCGCTAACGCAATCCATGCAAGAGTAGCATGCTCGTTGCGCTCAAGTGTTCAAAATCTACGTCAAATAAACACATGTCTTCAAAAGTTTTCTTAAATTTGTCTTCTTTTTCACACCCTTACAAAAAACTCCGGAAGATTATTCCGAAATTTTTCGTTGCCAGCGATTGAGAGGAGCGGACGCATAAATAAATGTAAAAAAATATTACAATATTACAATATTACAATATTACATTATTACACTATTACATATTACAATATTACAATATTACAATATTACAATATTACAATATTACAATATTACAATGTTACTTTATTACAATATTACAATATTACAATATTACAATATTACATTATTACATTATTACAATATTACAATATTACATTATCACATTATTACAATATTACATTATTACATTATTACAATATTACAATATTACATTATCACATTATTACATTATTACAATATTACAATATTACAATTTACAATATTACAATATTACAATATTACATATTACAATATTACAATATTACAATATTACAATATTACAATATTACAATTTACAATATTACAATATTACATTATTACAAATTACATATTACAATATTACAATATTACAATATTAAAATATTACAATATTACAATATTACAATATTACATTTAGGAACCCGATCGCGTTAAAAAAAATACTTTACACTTTTAAAATTGGAAAATGTTTGGAAATATTAAATAGACGTTTCAAAACAGACAAAGCGATCAAACAAGCTACAAAATAATATTTTAGAAATTTAACGTTGGCCATGATTTGAGGTAATTACATTGTACCAATATCTCTGACGTAGATTGCACAACGTTTTTGATTTAAACATTCTATCTTCTTACGTGGGTTGAGCACACTAGCTGTAATCTTTAAATGGTAACACCTACCATTGTAAACTTTTCAAGTGTAAGTCTTCGATATCCACATTTGTTTCACAGATGCAGCAGATAAATAAATAATTCCTTAGTTTAAGGGCGTCCTCCTTCGATGGGGTTCCAACTTTCGTTCTCGTTATACTTTGTTTTAATAAATCCTAAATTTTCAACAGAAACTTCAAATTATAGGACAGAGGGATAGGATATTCATACAAGTTTCTTTGTAGTTGTAATGTCTACCATTAGAGCAGACAAAATAAAAATGACAACGCAATTGAAATATTGGCATAGTACCACCTCCATTGCAGGCCCGCAAGAAACCATTATAGCGACAAATATAAGACGCAAGCTGTCGGTCATGGTTCGGTCATGCGTTGCGACAATATTGCATGACAAAAATCATTCTTCAAGGCACGATAGCAGGGAGCTGGATGTGTTTGAATGAATTACTGGGTGTCGCTCAAGTTTTGGGTAATTTGGATATGTCAGGGTTGTTCAAAGTCCGGTCCGCGTGTGCAAAACCCGGCCCGCGCTGAAATTTTAACTGGCCTGCGACATCATCTTGAACAATTAATCGGCTGACGTAATATTTCTGTAACGAAATAAAATTTATAAGAAAATTTGAAATTTTGCGCTGTTTTTAGTAAGTCAAATGATGCAAAAAAATATGACGTTTTATTGTTTACCAATTAATTTACATTCTGTGTCCTAAAGACCAAACAAGGAGAACACATCTGTTTGTTTCCTTTTGTTCTGCTGTCAATTAAATTAAAAAACATGGATAAAATCTATCGCATTATTACTGATGGTACCCCTGCCATGATTGGTAAGCACAGTGGACTAGCAACACTTGTCTGTAACAAAGTCAGCGAAGAGGATGGCAAAGCTTTTAAACTTCACTGCATCATTCCCCAGGAAGTTCTTTGTGCCAAACATCTTAGATGTGATCATGACATTAAGCCAGTAATAAAATCTATAAACTCTAATATCTATAAAGTCATGTTTAACCGCCAGTTTCAGCAGTTTTTTCTTGACATCAAGGGAGAATACAAAGATGATGTGTATTGGAATGACGTAAGATAGATCAGTTCGAGGAAAGCACTTTAGCGCTAACCCACACTTAAAAAAGAAATCGGGTAATTAATAGGAAATAAAAAAATAAAACGATTCCAGAACTATCTGATCCTGCTTGGCTGGCAGATTTTTCCATTTTAGTTGATGTGACAAGACATCTAAACGTTCTTAACACAAGTCTTTAAAGTCACAATTCAATGGTAAGCCAATTATATTCGCATATAATTGTTGGCCTTTGGGAACAAGGTGAACATTTTTCACAGCCAACTGTCTCAAAGGCAGTCTAATACCACATAATTCCCCTTACTGCATGAAATTTTGACAAGTTTTCCACCGAAAAAAACTTCAATGAGCAGAGGTATGTTGCAGATGTATCCCTGGCTGATGAGATTTAAAGACCCTTTCAGGACTATGCAACTATTGAAAAAATCATGTTTTTTCCCCCATTCTCTGTGGACCCTGATGAAATTCCAGGTCATTTGCAACTGGAACTCATTGAGCTACAACATGATGCTGAATATCGCAGCAAACCACTGCTTTCTCACATTGACATTTTCTTCAGCTGCCATACTCAGAAAACGAGCAGCTTGTTTGGCTTGACATGGTTTTACTCAGGGCCGTCTTAACGCATAGGCCCGTTGGGCATTTGCCCAGGGGCCCACGAGCATATGGGTGCCAGGGGAATATGTTTATTTATATATATTATGTATATTTATATTTATTTTATTCCTGCGGGGGAGGGGCCCAAAACTATTTCTTTCCCCGGGGGCACATAATGGTGTAAAGACGGTTCTGGTTTTACTGTCGTACTCAGTTATGAATTTTGACAAGAATCGGGTGAGAAAGAGACTAAGTAACTCTCACTGTGTGACATCATACTTATCAAACTATTGGCTTCGAGCCTGACCTCGCCAATTTACTGCAGTCAAGATCTCAATTTCACCATTCACATTGGGTTTTTTAAAAATAAAAAATCTCAGCGTATCTCATTTATCTTTATTATCTTAATCCGGCCCCCGAATATCTTTACTTCATGGGATGTGGCTGGCCATAAAAAAAGTTTGGACGCCCGAAGTGTCCATAGGGCCCCCACAGCCCCAACGACCGCAACCGTTTTGGGACTGATGATGATTATGATGATGATGATGATATTTATATAACTGTGTTGCCTACCTTTTTTGAAAAAATATTTATTATATATACCGGGTACCTACAATTTAAGAGTGACAATGCATGCAACGGTGTAATTATATTTCTTTTCTGTTACCCAAAGCAAGCATTTTTTACATTATGAATTATAAGCAAAATGTAATAGGTGCGCTGCAAAATCATGACACTGCTGTTATCGATTGGTTAGTAAAATATTTTAGTCCTTGGTTTTGCTGTTACATAAATTGTCAACTAAAATCCCTTATAGATGTCTAATTACTACAATTAAAATAGTACGCTTATATCAACAACAAAAATAATTTAATTGCTATTTAGACATGGTGTAAAAATGCACAACGGCTTTTATTTAATCAGTTTCAATGCAAAATTTAAAAGCAGAAATAAGAAATGGGAAACAATTCAAAAATTCCAAATCTCATTTCAACATGGGTGCTCTCCCTTTGTATTAAGTATATTCATCATCCAAAATTATCTGTCTTGTTTTCCAAAGCAGCTGTAAACATTATACAAGATCCTAGCAGGGATACACCTAGTGTCACTTTTAGGATATCTGTAGTATCCACATGTGGTATAACTAGTGTCATTCTATGGTGTATTTATTATCCTGCTATGATGTACCCATCATCCGCATGTACGTATCTGTCATCATTCTACAATATTAAAATATATCTATGATAGACCTGTAAACCATCTATGATAGACCTGTAAACCATCTATGATAGACCTGTAAACCATCTATGAAAGACATGTGACCCATTTTTTATGAAGAGTCACCCATATATGATACAACTGCCACCAATCTATGATAGACGTGTCACCAATCTATGATAGAACTGTCATACATCCATGCTAAACAACTATGATAGACCTGTCATCCATCTATGATAGACCTGTCACCCATCTATGATAGACATGTCATCCATCTATGATAGACATGTCACCCATCTATGATAGAACTGTCACCCATCTATGATAGAACTGTCAACCATCTATGATGGACATGTCACCCATCTATGATAGAACTGTCACCCATCTATGATAGAACTGTCAGCCATCTATGATGGACATGTCACCCATCTATGATAGAACTGTCACGCATCTATGATAGCCATGTCACACATCTATGGTAGACGTGTCACACATCTATGATAGACATGTCATCCATCTATGATAGACATGTCACACATCTATGATAGACATGTCACACATCTATGATAGACATGTCATCCATCTATGATAGACATGTCATCCATCTACGATAGACATGTCACCCATCTATGATAGACATGTCACACATCTATGATAGACATGTCCTCCATCTATGATAGACATGTCACCCATCTATGATAGACATGTCACACATCTATGATAGACATGTCACACATCTATGATAGACATGTCATCCATCTATGATAGACATGTAATACATCTATGATAGACATGTCACACATCTATGATAGATATGTCACCCATCTATGATAGACATGTCACACATCTATGATAGACATGTCACCCATCTATGAAAGATATGTCACACATCTATGATAGAACTGTCACCCATCTATGATAGACATGTCACACATCTATGATAGACATGTCACCCATCTATGATAGACATGTCACCCATCTATGATAGACATGTCACACATCTATGATAGACATGTCACCCATCTATGAAAGATATGTCACACATCTATGATAGATCTGTCACCCATCTATGATAGACATGTCACACATCTATGATAGACATGTCACCCATCTATGATAGACATGTCACACATCTATGATAGACATGTCACTCATCTATGATAGAACTGTCACCCATCTATGATAGACATGTCACCCATCTATGATAGACATGTCATACATCTATGATAGACATGTCACACATCTATGATCAGAGGCGTCACTAGGGTTGGTGTCACCCGGGGCGGTAGCTCATGGTGTCACCCCTTCACGACTGAAGGGGCCGTCCATAAATGACGTCACTCGAGGTTGCCGATTTTTACCCCACCCTCCCCCAGCGTCATACTTTGTCACAAAAACTTAGACCCCACCCCTTTTTTACGATATGACGTCACAAAGCTTTGACACCCCTCCCCCAAACCGTATTTTCTCAATAAAAATTAGCATGTTGCAAATTATTTTTTGTTATTTAAATATGTATTTAGGGTAAGTCTGCACTGTAATATCGTAACACGCGTGAAGTCATTGAAAACGTAATTAAATAAATGGTAAACAATCAAATATTTAAGTGGAACTTTTATTTAAAGTTTCGCGTTTTTGATATGACGTCACATTTCTTAAACACCCCCTCCTCGTACCACATCGTCACAGATGCGTGGACCCCCCCATGGCGGATTAAAAGGGGGGGGTGCTGAACGGGCTAAAGCCCCCAATAATTTAAGGGCCCCCAAACTTTTTATGAATTATAGTGTATAATAAAGACGCAGGCCATTATGTTTGTACGAATCCCTGAAAATGCCTTGGACAGTCATACGGCAATGCTGCACATGAGTAGGAAGTATAACGGAAACCAGGCTATTCTTCGTGAGAAGTGCATTGTAGCTCATTATGTGACGTGCACAGCTCATTCCTTTAATTTGGTTGGGAAAAGAGCAGCAGGTTGTCCTACTGCGGTCAGATTTTTTTGTCTTCTGCAAAATCTTTATACCCGACTTGTTGCATCTACTCATCGTTGACAGGTACTTCAAAAACATATGAAATTGATACATGCTAACAAAGACTTGTCTGACTCAAGATGGTCCGCCTGACATTATGCTGTAAGGTCTGTTAATAGCTCATACCATGAGAATATCGCAGCACTGGAAGAATTAGCAACGAATGAAAATCAGCCAAGTGACTGCCGACTTGAAGAAGAAGGATTTCTAAGGGAAATTGAACAACTGGAAGTCACTATTTTACTTGAAATTTGGGAAACAATTTTAGAAAGGAAGTCTCTCATTGAGTTTGTTAAAAAATAGCATTCTTAATTTTATTCCTATGAAGACAAATGAAAGGAAAAGTCCGTGGTAAAAACAGTGTAAACAATCTTCAATTCTATCAAACAAAAAAGAAAGCGTCAGTTTGATAAAGGGACATCAACAAAACAGTATTCTCCTGGAGAAAAAAATTCAAGATTGAGGTATTTCTGGTAATCATTGACAAACTTTCTTAAGCCCTACAACATTGGTTAGGTGCATATAAATACATCCATGAGAAATTTGGCTTTCTTACAAACCTAACTGAGCTCAGCACTTTCGCCACCCGATGGGCAGCAGCCAAGTTAATGGAAGAATATTCAAGTGATTTCGAAGAAGGGGTCGGGTAAATCCGAAGCAACCGTTTCATCCCTTTCAGTTTACTAGCAGCGCCATCGAGCGGTGCCGGTTTAGGGCCAGGAGCGCCAGTACGGATTAGCAAAAAGTGCCGCGAAGAACGCATTGGACGCCAGCTCTGATGAAACCTTCCAGTGAGGGTTGCACCCTAGGTAGGTCTTTGATGATCCCCCGGTCTGCGGCGGTCCTAACCATAGAGACCCGTGTGCTTTTCCGGGATGGCGCCAAAGTGGTAGCGGGTCGTAGTAAGAAATTCCACCACCCCCTTGTGAGGGCAACTTAGTGGGAGGCATCTTCGACTGTATGTCCTGGATGCCCAGGTGGCCGCTTCAGAAGTGACCGCTTTTGGGGGGGGGGTCCTCAGCTGTTACGTCCCTTTGGTGGCCAGATGGCTAACGGGGTCTTCCGGGAAGACCCATAAAGAGCACTAGGCTCAGGGCTTCTGATTTTCTTCCACATGTACTGTAGGTTCATGAGTGATTTCGAAGACTGCTTATCTTCAGAATTAGTCCAATTTTCAGAACTCTTAAAAAGTTATTGTCCAGCCCCAGGCTCAGGGTATGGAAAAGGAATTAGCACAAAGCGAAACTCAAAAAAACTTGCACAGAGCTAAAAAATTTGCTGCTTTTGAATGAGCTATATTTCACACAGTCCTTTACAAATGTACACATCGCACTTCGCATCTATCTTTCAATGATGACATCAAACTGCAGCTGAGAGCGATCCTTTTCAAAGTTGAAAAGAATATATAATGTGTTAGAATTTGCATGGGACGAAAAAGGCTGAATATGCTCTCTCTAATGAGCATTGAAAAGGAACTTGTAAGCTTACTCATCTTTATTGACTTGATTGAAAACTTCGCCATTTGAAAAATTCGCAAACGAAAGTTGTATGTTGAAATAATAATCATACATATTTTTCAATAATTTTTGTTATTTCAAATAGAGAAAAGAATTCGTTACCTCATGAATTTTTTTTTAAAAATACGGAATAACGTGTAATACTATTCTTTACGGGGGCGCGTTCGTAAGCACTAAACAGCGTAAGTCGGGATGGGACCGTCGTAACCGGAGGACTACCTGTATATAAACATGCATATCTATGCTTTCACGCCTTTAAAAAAAATATATATAAAATATTAACTCAAAGACATTGAAATCACAATTTTCCTCAAGAAAAACATCAACAAAGAAAACTCATCTTTTGATTTTTTTTATTTTGGGGGGGGGGTGATAAAAATCGTATTCCCCCCCCCACCCCACTGTGGTGGAGGGAGTCGTGAGGTGGGATTCATTCATGCTGTCGGTGTGTCCAAGCCCAAATGGCTTTATATCTTTTAAAACAGAAGACACTGCCTCTTTCATTCCAGCCTTTTTTAAAGATCTCTCTGCTGCGACTATTTCTTTTCTTTTTTTCCATATTTGTTTTAATGTTGTTCGTGTGTTGGGACTGTTTTATTATTGCAAGTTAACTGATATTTTTTTAAATAAAGATTTTCTTGTTTAACGTATTTCATTGTATTTCTTAATTTCCTTCTAGATTAAAAAATTTGTCATCTTTTGTTTTCTTACATAAAATCGTACACAGTAAAATGTTAGGCTCGGGTGTCACCCCCTGATGGGTGTCACCCGGGGCGGCCCGCCCCCCCCCGCCCCCCCCCTAGTGACGCCACTGACTATGATAGAACTGTCACCCATCTATGATAGACATGTCACCCATCTATGATAGACATGTCATACATCTATGATAGACATGTCACACATCTATGATAGACATGTCACACATCTATGGTAGAACTGTCACCCATCTATGATAGACATGTCACCCATCTATGATAGACATGTCACACATCTATGATAGACATGTCACCCATCTATGATAGACATGTCACCCATCTATGATAGACATGTCACCCATCTATGATAGTCATGTCACACATCTATGAGAGACATGTCACCCATCTATGATAGACATGTCACCCATCTATGATAGACATGTCACCCATCTATGATAGACATGTCACCCATCTATGATAGACCTGTAATACATCCATGCTAACCATCTATGATTCCATGTATTATGGACATGTCATCTGTCTATGATATGTTGAGGTTGACAACAGACACCAAATTATGTTTTCACACTACCTGAGCCGGAAGAGAGCAAGGGGGGATAATGTCACATTCCCATATCAGTGTTCTGCTTTTTGTTTTGACTACTTGCGTAAACTAACACATGGATGTACTCGGCGTTTCTAACCCACTGTTGAACTCTGCAGGCCGAAATCTGCCAGTCATGCTACATTGTTGCTTGCCAGGAAACAAATTTAGTTTCGTTATGCGGTTGAGACTAATGAGTTTTAGTGATGATAGTTTTTTTTATGTCGTTTAGTGATGGGAGTTGTTTTATGTTGTTTAGTGATGGTAGTTGTTTTATTTTGTGGCATTTTCCTCAGTAGTTTCTGATTATCTCTTCAATAAGCCATATTTGCTTAATTTGAACCAATGATAAATTCAGTCATAAATTCACTGTTTAATTTTTATAGTAAAATTAGCTTTGAAAAATATTATTTTTAATAGTTGGGTTTTTTCCCCGTTTACGTTGCCTATTTGTAAATTTTTAAAAAATTCAAGTTATTGATAAAGCTTATAAATTGCTACCATTGGCTTCTTTTTTGACAGAAGAGGCCTTTGGGGATGGCAACTGGGGCAATCTCCCCAGGCCCCGCGCTTGGGGGGGGGGTGGTCGCGTTTCAGACTTGAGACTATAGTTTAGTGACAAAAGAGCCGGCAGATATTGCACTACTGAGTTTGCGCAAGAATTGATCTGATCTAGGGAGGCCCCGCGGGGTCATTGTTGCACCAGGCCTCACGCGTACCTAACGCCGCCTCTGATTTTCGATAAGCAACTACTGCTAGTTTTTTTTTAAAAAGGATAATGCAAAAGTTTAAATTATCACTGTCGCAAGAGAGACAGTGAGTAGAAAAACATTAAAACATTAGTCCATATTAGAATGACAGGTTGTCAACGACGACTTTTGTAGTTTCAATTCATTTCAAAATATGGAATAAAATATTTATTTTAACTTATAAACAAAAATATTAATATTTTGGAATCAGAAAATAATATGAATTAATAGTTGTGATAAATGTGTTTAGATAAAGATATATATTATATTATATTATATTATATTATATTATATTATATTATATTATATTATATTATATTATATTATATTATAGATACGAGTCGCAAATTAAATTATGACGCCAAATAATATTGTTATAAAAGTCAAAGATGCATGAAAAGTAAGTTTAAATGTTCTCCTGGAGTAATGAATAACGATAACATTGCATAAATCGTGTAAGACATATACCCAAATATTTGAAAGATTTTTAAGATGAGTGTTTCATGTACAGAGAATAATTCTGCGGGAAAAACTGATTTTAAAAAATAAAACAAAAAACCTTATTCAGCATATAATTTTTGACAAACTGCATAGCATTTGTTTGAGCATTCTTCTGATAGGCTAAACAGGGTTAGGACAACAAACAGCAACTAAACCGAGTCTTACAGTAATCCTTCTGAAGCCATGATCCCAGCGGTGCACGGGAAAAAAAAGTCACCGGAAATAGGCCACGAGAAAAACGGTCGCAGAAAAAAATGTCATGGGAAATAAATAGAAGTAAAAAAAAGATTTTTAAAAACCACCTTTTTATAAGCGGACTAAAAAGAAGAAAATAATTTAAAACTTGTAAGTTCAAGTGCTTTGATTTAATATGACTAAAAACGTGGGGCGGCGCTTATGAGGTTTAACATATGCAGCTCACTCATACTCCCACTTATAGATCTCTCTTTTGCCTTCTAAATTAGAAATCTTTAATGTTTATACCAAACACCGACGGTCGGCGTCAACGCGTGAACTGAACTGTCACGTGAAAGAATTATAAACTAATGTTCGGATAGTCCGCTCGCTTAAACTTACAAAGCAAGTTAATATAAGGGATTTAAAGATATCTGGTGCTGGATGGCGTAAATTATAAAAGTACTGTGTTCATCAGTTGAAATCTACATAGACACGAATTCGTTTGCTTTTTAATGACTTATACTTAGATGTATTATCACAATCCTTACAAATGGACATGAGTAAATTATTCAGACAATTCCAACGAGCATCCTTACTTCTAAACAACCCCCCCCCCGCCCCCAGAGCTCAAAAGAGTGTTTCTTATGAATGGAGGAATTGATTTAAGGGATAATACAACATTCACCAATTTTAACTACTAGTGATTGTTGCAGGAGAAATAAACTTTATTATCACTTCTAGTCTCAAGTGATAATCCTCAAATATGGCCCCTATCGTTGACCCATTATTTACTGTTTAACGCTGCTGAATCTCAAAGTACTCATATCTTATCTTGCCGGGACTAATGTTCTACAAATAAATAATTGTATTTGTATTTTACACAATACTTAGTATTTGCTAGTATGTTCGTGAGGTTTTTTTTAAATTTAATGTCTCTGACAAAATGTTTATCAAGGTAAATGCATAAAATAAAAACAGGGTATTAGTAGGCCTGACAGGACGTAACACAACAGCGAACGTTTCGGCAAAGAGCCTTCTTCAACGGACAAATAGTACACAAATGAAACGAATAAAACGAAATAATAGAAAAAAAACACTTAGCTGCGGTGAAATCCAAGTAGTCCAGTAGAGTTTATCTTTTACCACAAATAGGTATGCACACACAAAACGTATGGGAAAAAAAATTTAAATCCCTTTTTGTTTTAGAAGGACATTTAAGATATAATTTTAGCGCATTTTAAAAGCACATTTTTTAAAAAAATAAAACATTTATGCATTAATAGTTCAATGTATAAAATAATCGTTTTAAAGGAAAAGGTAACTTTTTTTGGGTGTTTTAATATAAATTCAAAAATATTAAAGAATTTCGAAAAAAAAATTTAAATTCATTTTCATACAATTCAGCCAAAACTTACTCCTAGGCACCTACACTTTCAACCCCCTCCCCTCCCCATCTCCTATTCAGTCCTCCTCTCCCACGCTCATATATTTAGCCCATCCAATGAAATAATTTTCTCCGCAGACCACTCAAATCACGTGACATACTTGTAAACACACCGCTGTACTCCCTCCTCTTTTTATCTGAGTCGTCACAACAGACCAAGTATCGAGAGACGATGTGTCGAGACTACGTTTTGTGTTTCTGACCACCGCTGGACTCTCCCATGCCATTGGTGAGGTTCACATGGGTATGTTTCAGTTCCAGTTTAAGTAGTCACAGACTGTAAATGAATTTATTACAACCATTTCGTTTGTTTTCTTTTTTTAACCCCGTTTTACTTTCAAACGAAATTAATATTGTCGTATTTTGCATTAGATTATGCAAAAAAATTAAAATATTTTTTTTTAAAAATAAAACAACAAAAAATTATCTTAATTCATTATTTATTATTTTTTTTAAACTCCTGAATTTTTAATTTTTATTTTGTAAAAGTTTGAGACTTAAATTTATTTTCTTTTTCTTTTTTATTTATTCATTTTATGTGTTGTCCCTGCTCTGACATTATACGTAAAAGAAATGCTTATTGATACATTTTACTGTGTACGATCATGCTGAACCATGATGTATACAACTTTACATATTAGACTGTTAGCTTTTTAGTTATTTTATCGTGTGTACTTTTTAAATGATACCAACAAATGACTTGATACCAACAAATGACTTGATACCAACAAATGACTTGATACCAACAAATGACTTGATACCAACAAATGACTTGATACCAACAAATGACTTGATACCAACAAATGACTTGATACCAACAAATGACTTGATACCAACAAATGACTTGATACCAACAAATGACTTGATACCAACAAATGACTTGATACCAACAAATGACTTGTTACTTTTTGTTGTTGTTGTTGTCATTGATATCATTTCTTATACATGTGTTTACTACAAGAAGTTGTTATTACTGAGAGTCCAGAACTGTAACATTATATTGTGTAAATTAAAGAGTTACAATCAATGCGGCTCTCAAACTGATCCCTTAAGACAGGGGTCGGGAAACTATTTGTCTGAAAGAGCCATAAACACCACATATTTTGAAAAGTAATTCTATGAGAGCCATACTACATTATGTTTAAAACTAAAAATTCAAGTAAATGTGTGCATTTTGTGTAATTTCAACACTAAAAGTACAAGTCTCTGAATTCTTTTTAATGGCATTGTTGTGCAATTAATATGTAGATCAAATGAGTCTAAATAGAGGGTTTTTTTTAATAATCGAACAGTTGTCTGAGAGCCAGATGCAGCCCTCAATAGAGCCACATCTGGCTTGCGAGCCATGGTTTCCCGACCCCTGCCTTAAGAGATCCTTCCCATAATCAGTGGCGTAGCTAGGGATTTGTAGGGATTTGGGGGCCCATGGGGCTTGGCCTCTTTAGGGGCCTGCATACATGGCGGTGGCGTAATATTTAATGTAAAAAAATTCGGAAACTACTTTGGGGGACCTCTCAAGTGGGAGTCCGGGGGGACTTTCGAATATGGACCCCCTTCCCCCTCCCCTAGCTACACCACTGCCCATAATATGGTTTGGGGGCCATCTGTAAATGACGTCACACAATTTTGGCCGAATTCCCGTCTCCCCCATCGCCACACGTCGTAACAATAAATTAAGCCCCCCCCCCTCAAATATAACAGCAAAAAGTTTTGCCCCCCCCCCATAAAAGCCGTATTTCCTATTTGAAAATGAACATGTTTCAAACCAATTTATTGTCATTTAAGTATATATTTAGTGTAAGACGTCACTCGAATATAGTAACACACGTGAAGCCATTTAAAAAGTCATTAAATAAATTTTAAGCAATCACATTTTTAAGTGGAACTTTTATTTAAAGTTGCGCGTTTTGATGTGACGTCGCAGTTCTTAACACCGCCATCCCCATTGTCATACATCGTCACAAATGTGTGACCATATCCCCACACCCATTTTTTTTGGGTGCGTGACGTCATTTATGGACGTCCCCTTGAGAGCCAGGTTGAGTATAAGCTGACGAGAGTATATAGACTCAATGAGCCTTTCATAGAAAAACCAAAGCCATTCTTACTACTATAAGAGCTGACAAGAATGTACGGTTTCAATGAACCTTTCCAATAAATATTAAGCACCGAATCTATCAATGGAAATTAACAAGCTTGCCGCATTTGTCGCATAATTAAAGGATTTGAAATTTAGATTAAGAGTGTTGAGTCTGACGATTGTGAGTATTGTCCTATATCCGATGGCTGGTTTAATAGTTTCTAACACACTGTCACTATGAAATAATGATGTATGAAGTCATACGTTTAGACTAACTTTAAGTTGTTGTAATACAGTTATTTACATGGACACATAATAGAATCATAACAGTGTTATGATTCATACAAATACATAATTGATTACTTGAAACTTCATGCTCCCTTAGTATGCTCCCTTAGCAGTTCTTCTCAAACTTTATAGTACGGTGGACCGGCAGAAATTTTCCATTGCTCCAGGGACCTGAGTACAATTGTTCCTGTACTAATGTGGTAGCGAAATGTAATAAAAAAAAATTCATTTGATGTGCTTATTGCCTACAAATTTACATATTCCATACGGTTAGTACTAATAGTTGGAAATTGGGGATTATAAATATATTTTTCTGTCCTTTCTTGATAACATCTGCAGAACGGAAGTGTAAGGCCCACGGACCCGCACCGTTCGGCGGACCACCCCTTTAAGTAGCACTGCTCCTTAATATATGTTAAACATAACAGCGCTCTCTCGCTTCCAAGAGCTGTTTCTGACCTCTTCCACACTCATACAATGAGACAGCCTTATATCAACCAAGTTCACTCCACACAGTGTACACATTCTGTCAACATTTTGACAACAGTGATCCTTGTCTGCTTAATTTCTAAAAGGGGGTCTGTGTTATACAAATTTCATTTTAATGTGCACACAATGCATAAGTTGGTGAATGATTATGAAGAAGGGATGGAGATCGGAATCAACAAGGAAATATTGAGATTTTGAGGAAATGCAAATTGACATCGGAAGTAAAAAAAATTTTATTAGGTCCATGTCAGTGAATTCGCACTATATATATTTGTAAACAAATATTGTAATTACAATAATAAAGATATATATGTTGCAAGTATAAGAATTTACCCGATATTTGATAATCTTCATTATTTCTTAAAATTATTGTAGTTTAAATTTAAATGTAATTGACATTTAACATGATTTCTAACGACTAACAAATAATTGAAAATGTCCTGCAATTCATATAGTTTTGGGCTTGTCCTGAACTTCTCCTTCTAATATTCCATTTTTTCATTCAAAAACATGTTTTTTTTTCATCCTTAGCCACAAACTAAACAAGTTCCAGCTGGGGAAACTTTTAGCTTGACTAGTCATGAGACGCTTTTTAAACTTTTCTACTGTGGAAGTCAAACAAGTTCCAGCTGGGGAAACTTTTAGCTTGACTAGTCATGAGACGCTATTTAAACTTTTCCACTGTGGAAGTCCAAATAGTGAGTTTCTTGGCTGTCAAAAGATACGATTCCTCCAGTGACGGTGAAACAATCATACAATTTTCTGTGCGGAATAATAAAACCAAAACTGTTCAGGTAATTTTAACCATAACTACCTTACAAATTAATGGCGCAGTCTCTTATTCAAACATCACTAATTGTACAAATTCCCGTATAGACAGAAGGCTGAAATTTCAAATACTCATTCCTTACAGCTTACTTACAAACGTTAAGTTTGGAATTTTTCATTACACACTGTTTTCTTATAAGTGCCACATGAATATAATTCAAAAGACTACATTCTCTCTCAGGAAAAATTGTCTTTATTTTGTTTTAAAATATTAAAATTCTATATAACTATATATTTGTATGGAGTTCCTTCAAATTACTCTCCTTTTAAATCCTTTAATTCAAACCCTATGTTTTTAATTTGTATCATTATATCGTTTACAAATTCATTTCAGAGGGGAGGTGAAGACGAAACATGGCTAACAAAAATGACTAGAACACAAAATGGTTTCGGTGGAGCAGTAAACATCAGTCATGCATCTCCAGACAATGCAGGGTTGTATTCGTGCCACACAGAGCCTGAAGTAAACGACTTCACTCAAGTGTACGGTGTCAGAGAAACACAGGAAACTGCAGGTAAGTTTTAACATTCATTTTTTCTGTTGAATTAAAGCTGAATTTTTAATAATTGTAAAATCTCAACTGTGTGTAACAGTGACTATGTGTGACCATGTTTCTTTTTTAATTACTGTTGATTGTTACTGGGGCGTGCTCGGTTCGATATGTGCGCTGTTACGTCATGAGTGTTGTAACTGTACATGTTCGTATTTTGTATTTTTGTTTATTTGGCAAATATTTGAGAATGTCTGTTTTAATGTTCTTGTAGTTGTTTTTTTTTATTGTTGTTTTTTTTAAATTAAATAAGGTATCTGAAGTTAATTTGCATCAGTTTATAACTTTGTGTATGTTGTTAATATTTGTGCTTTCTTAGTATGTTTTGAGAATAGTAATACGATTCTATTTATGTTATTACTAGGGTGTGTGTTCTGTTTTTATTGTTGTGACCATCTCATTGCTGTTTCACTACAATGTACACTTGGCTTTGTAACACTGAACGGGCTGTTATTATGTTGTTGTTTTTGTACTGTGTGTATACTACTTCTAGTGTGTCTTTATGTGTAGTGTTCCCTTGTCGCTGCTTGTACATGTAAATGGTTTGTTATTGATATGTGTGTAGTTCTACAGTGTATGTTAAACTAAATTTGTTTGTGGTTAGATTGAAAGTTATCAATATGTGATTTATATTATTTTGTGTTTTGACCATAAGGTGAAGGTAGAATCTTTCAAAAGTAGTTATTTTCGTTACTCTATACATCAAAAGTAAACAAAATTTGATCTTTCAGCTTTTATGCTTCAACACGTAATGGATTTTATATTGACTAAGAATTAAATTAGAAAAGTAGGGGTGTACCGGATTCAAATTTTTGAAATCTGGCCGGAGTCGCATTGGGCCGGATCTATAAGTGAAATCTGGTCGGAGGAGGAGCCGGAGACCGATTTCTAAAAATGGCCGGATTTCGGTTTACCGGAGCCGTTATATTTATATATTATGGCTCTATAAGCCAGCCGGATTTGGCCAGATTTATGAAGTGAAATACTGCCGGATTTGTAAAAATAGACGATTCCGGATTAGCCGGAGCCGGAGCCGAAATCCGGTACACCCCAAAAGAAAAAAAAATTTTTTAAATGCATTTTGATGTCTAATTTACTCTACCTCTAGCTGAAGTTGAAATGGCCAGTATACAAGTTAATCCTACTTGCTACATGTGGAATGGAGTCAGCAGCCCTGATCACAGGCTCTTAATACAAGTTAAACAAAGGGTCGTCGTCGAGGTAGTAGTATGTATTCTGTCAGCTGTTGTGGTACTCACATCAAACTATTTATATGCACCAAGAAAGCTGACCAGCAAACTTTAAAAAGGAAGGTGAAATTTGTGCAAAAAATTTCATGGATATCTTTTTTGAAAATACTGTTTGTTATGTATGTTTAGAAGTGTTATTAGTAAAACACGTCTGTATTATTTTAAAAGTTGTTAGTGTTAAACGTTGGTATTATCCTTTGTTGTAGAACGTATTGCATCATAGACATTAAAGGGAAGGCCATTTAGAGAGTACATGTAATTAACATCAGGTTTCTTAGTGTGTATAAAAACATCGTTTCAACTTTTGTTTTTTTACAACAATTAGAAATTTACAAACAAAATTTTTTTAAAAAACAACTTTGATATAAATATTGTACATCCAAATATTTTAAATATTTTAGTACGGACTCCTTTAAATGTCTCATACTTCCATTTCTATTTCTGAATATATTTCTATATATGCATCATCAAATACTCAAGGCTACGATCATAAGCTTCACAAGTAGGCACCACATTATTCCTTCTTGACCCAAGGGGCCGTCCATAAAGTACATCACGCTATTTTAGACCATTTTAACTCCCCCCTCCCCCCCTGTCACAAACTGTCACAAATCTTGGACTCCATCAAAAGTACGTCACACTTTCGAACAAAAATTCCTTTTTTATTAACAAAATAATTAAAATTTAATATAAAACACCGTGACGTCACACGTGGCCAGACCCCCACCTCCCCCTGTCACAAACTGTCACACTTTCTTACACCCCCTACCCCTCTGGAGCGTGACGTACTTTATGGTCGGCCACCAATCCATTCCGCCTCATTGGTCGGACCTCCAGCTGCTGCAAGGCCAGCACCACATCGTCTCTAGGTATTGATCTGCCTGTAAGCTGTGCGCCTCTTGGTTTATGTTTTAATATCATCGTCTCTAGGTATTGATCTGCCTGTAAGCTGTGCGCCTCTTGGTTTATGTTTTAATATCATCGTCTCTAGGTATTGATCTGCCTGTAGGCTGTGCGCCTCTTGGTTTATGTTTTAATATCATCGTCTCTAGGTATTGATCTGCCTGTAAGCTGTGCGCCTCTTGGTTTATGTTTTAATATCATCGTCTCTAGGTATTGATCTGCCTGTAAGCTGTGCGCCTCTTGGTTTATGTTTTAATATCATCGTCTCTAGGTATTGATCTGCCTGTAGGCTGTGCGCCTCTTGGTTTATGTTTTAATATCATCGTCTCTAGGTATTGATCTGCCTGTAAGCTGTGCGCCTCTTGGTTTATGTTTTAATATCATCGTCTCTAGGTATTGATCTGCCTGTAAGCTGTGCGCCTCTTGGTTTATGTTTTAATATCATCGTCTCTAGGTATTGATCTGCCTGTAAGCTGTGCGCCTCTTGGTTTATGTTTTAATATCATCGTCTCTAGGTATTGATCTGTCTGTAGGCTGTGCGCCTCTTGATTTGTGTCCTTAATATCATCGTCTCTAGGTATTGATCTGCCTGTAAGCTGTGCGCCTCTTGGTTTATGTCTTTAATATTAAATCTAAGACTGATGAATCATTGATAATTTGATTTTTTTTATTCTGAACAAAAAAGAGGTAAAGGTGGGGGGGGGATATTTTTGTGTATTTTTGTCGCCTTTGATTGCGTTTTAGAATAAACCCTAAACTAAACACATATTCTGTAGGCCTGAGACTAATCTCTTAAGGCCTTGGCTAGTACCTGGGCAATCTGCTGCATCTGTTGAGCATTGCCATACAACATTGTCTTTACATGGGACTCTTCCGCCTCTCTCACCTCCCCGGCTATATCTAGCGCGGGGCAAGACGTCACCAGGTGTACGACCGTCTCAGAGGCTTGGCTGCAATGACGGCAGTTCGAGTCCCTGTTGTGGTCTAGCCTGTGAAAGTATGAGTTGGTTGGGCAGTGTTCTGTTCTCATCTGAGTCACTAAACTCTGGTGTTTGCGACTCAGGTTCCACCACTGGTCTGAACGGCTTGGCCTGGGCATGTTAGCGAATACCCCCCTGGCTGTCGTGTTGTCAGCCCACTCCTGGTACCACTTACTCCGGAAGTGGTCCTTTAGCCAGGTTTTAGCCCCAAGATAAGTGACTGGGGCCTCTGGTTGGGGCAGGGCCGCTCCTGCTTTGGCCAGGGAGTCTGCCTTTTCATTGCCGTTAACATTCACGTGACTCGGGATCCACTGTACTGTTACCTTACCTCCGAGTCTTTCGAGTCTACCCACGTCCTCCAAGATGGCGTCAACCAAGTGGGTACTACGCTTCTCACTAGCCAGGACTTCGACGGGCTGATCTCGAGTCACAAAACAGTACCGTGTCGAAACCGAAAATTTCCGACCCCTGCAGTGTCCGGTGCACACTTTCCAGGGCCTTGTGTATAGCCTCAAGCTCCGCATCGTAATTCGATGCCATAGTCCCACAGGGACCTGAAAGTTCTTCTTTTGGTGGCCCTCCTATTGGGTATAAGATGAGCGCACCATATCCTGCAATTCCTTCACTTGAACTGGCAGACCCATCCGTGAACACTTTCACTTGGGTTCCCGCGAACCCTTCTATCGTCTTAGAATAAACCCTGAAAGATGTCTATACTAATAATTATAAAATAGCCATAGAACGGGGTTTAATTTCCAACTATTTTTTTTAATTAAAAAAAAATTACATTGTTTTTAATTTATAAAAATAATATTTCTTTGAATTTCTTTTGAACAGAAGGTTAAGGATTAAGAATGGTACAATTTTTACACATTTAGCTTTCAGTTCACAAATGCTAAAATATGATAAAAGCTGTTTTTGCTGTTTGGGGAAATGGTAACCAAAACTTAAGTGTATTAAACTAGATGTATCTTGTTTATATTTTTAATTTGATCCAGTGGGTAATAATACGTTTTTAAAATTGTTGGTTAATGTTTCTTTTGCTCTTTTGCAGTGATTATATGTTTTTGCTTAATTTTATCATAAATTATCTTGACCATGCCTTGTACACTACTATTGTGTCACCAATGCATTTAAGTTACATTTTTGTTGAACAGTCTTTTCCTGTCTTTGTGGGCCCATCGGCCTTCTTTCGTACACCAATTGGTTGGTGCCATTGCACCGCTGATGCCTTATCGTTCGCCTGGATCGTATGATATTTGGATTCAGAGTAACTCAAATGATCGGGGCCTTCTTTCAAGTTCCAGATGAAGATTTGTCAATGACATTTGGACTTGTTCGTTCATCTCACAAGAAATTGTGTTTGTCTCCATCTGTGATTCGGTTATTTCATCAATAATTACTATTGCATTCGTTTTACGAAATTCTCTTGATGATTTCAGAATATTCATCAGTCGTAATTTTACTGTCGCTCAGAATCTAGGTTTAAAGATAGATCTTCGTAATCATTATTTGAGTGGCAATTTTCTTGTATTTATCTGTATGGCATCCGTAAGTCGACAATGTACGATGGTTATGTTTCCTTCTCACCTGCCTCCGATTTTCTCCTGGCTCTTTTTTTTTCCACTCCTAGCTGTGAGGGTAGATACCTCACATTGAGAACCCTCGCATTAGACACCTCAGCCGGCGCCGCGCGCCGAATACGCCGCAAAATTTTCGTCCGCCGAAAATCCGCCGGAAAATATGCGGAGTGCCGCATTAGCCGCCGTATTTTGTCCGACGTAAATCCACCGAAAAATGAACGAGCCGCCGTAACGTAATGTTTTGTTTCCTTAAGTTTCAGTGCGTTCCGTTTTAAGATCAACAATCATCGATTGCATTTTTAGAATAACCGTCGCCAGAAGTGTGACAAAAATGAGTTATTTGTACATTTTAAAAAAAAACACTAAATAATCATTGATACAGTTCTTGCAAATTATCTTTCTCTTACAACCTTAATTAATAAGATACTAATTTAAAAAATAAATAAATCAAGACATTTAAGTTATCGTTAAGCTTTGTCGTAAATAGACGATTTATTATCACTTAATTATGGCTAAACGAACTTATACTAGCAGAAAGGTAAGCCTAAATTAAATTAAATTAATTGTTTCAATTAATTAGATACTAGTTTAGTCAATAACTGATGATTTTTTAAGGGCGATCCTGAAGGTTTAGCACGTAAATATTTTCGCTGCGAATTTTAATTTTCTCGTGAGAACTTTAATTTTTATTTGTTAAATGCATTTATTTATGTTATATTTTAGTTATTATTGCGCTAATTTGTAAGGCGTTTTAAATTTATAAGGCTTTTTCGGCCCTTGACGCTACATAATCGGATTATGATACATCATTTTTGTTTATCTAGCACCCAGCTAGCCAGATTTTTTTTAACCTGGAACGACCCATGCTAAAATAAATTTACTGATACTGACTGAAGATGTTTTTTTTTAAAAGTTTCATTCATCTTTTTAAAGATTCTTAGAAGATCAATAAATATTTTAATGAAAATTTTATTTTTTATTTCCTTACCAGATGTTTGATTCTTTTTTGTTTGTTTGTAAGTGAGAAAATTTCATTTTGCTCTTCATTTTGTGACAACCCAGCAAGTATGGTGCTAAATAAATAAAATGGATGTATCCTACTCTACTCTGATTATGTAGAGTCAAGGGCCGAAAAAAACCCATATAAATTAAAAAGCCTTACCAATTAGCTCTATAATAGCTAAAATATAACATTTATAAATGCATTTAATAAATTAAAAACGAAAGTTATCACGAGAAAATTAGAATTCGTAGTGAAATAATATACGTGCTAAGACTGCAGGATTACCTTTTTACGGTACACCATTTCTGATGTAACAATTCTTTATGACTATATGATAATTTTAGGTGAACTCAAATGTCAGCAAATGTCATCTAAACCGGGAAGAGAGGCAGTTCAGTAAAAATCTACAAGTACAACCAAAACCGCCTAGCCTACATGGAAATTCTAAAGCACAATGCTGGAAATATTTTGGTGGCCTGTTCTCTGCTGATGGGAGAAATGTAGACGAAGAACGAGTTTATTGTCAGCTGTGTCTCACTGCTCAGAAGTCATTGGGTGACAAGGGTCCCATTTCAAAAGTAACCAATTTTGCCGCAATTACATCAAGTGGCATATTACACTTAAGTGTCAAGCACAATCTGTCAGTACAAAGTCAAGAAAAGTCAAATAAAATTTTGGGATATTTCCGTAATTATGGAGAAGTCATGAACTGACAAGGGATATCGTTATCAGGTTCTGTAGCGACTTGTTTGCCTTTGAAAATGTGGCTAAAGATGGTTTTGTTGACTTCTTCAAAATTAATTGCCCATCTCTCAACATACCGGCACCTGTAACACTTGCTGGAACAGCCCCAGATGATTTTTACTAATATTTCGTAATCAGCCGAAAATCAGCTGCAAATGTCAATCGACGGAGAAATCTGGCCAGCCAAAATTTTAAAATCCGGCTAATCCGGATATCAGCCGAAAAATTATGTCAGCCAGCCGAAATTAAAAAAAAATTCTGCTGGCAGGTCTACCTCGCATAACTTTGACCGACAGAAGTTTTGCTTCTTAGCAGTGGGCTTCAGGCGTTTTGTGTTCGATGCGTGCCAGTAACATGTCTTTCTTGGAAAACTTCTTGTAGCAAGTAGGGACGACATGTTTTTGTATGATCAGTAGCGAGCTCACCGTAAAGCGAGTCTCTTGGAATACGGGTAGATGAGAATCGTAAACCATGATCAGTGGCTAATCTAATAGAGGGAAACTCCGACTCCGAACAACAACTGCCTTGTTGTTATACCCACCTGGAAAAGGCTAGGGGAGTAAACCCCGACAGAACATCAGATAATGGAGCTCTTAAAGGGGTATGTCCTTGAAATCAATTGCAATCAGGCAGCTCTTGCGACACCAATGGTGCCAGCCAGTAGCGAAATTAGTCGTTCCCTTGGACCCACCAATGGTGTGGAAAGGTGTATCTTTTTCTGCCTTACGTTGAACATTCTAACTAATCCATCTTATCAACCCAACATTTATGTTTATTATATTTTGGGATCAATTTGAGTTGGAGGAAGTCTCGCCTGCTCCATCTTTTCACTTGTGACAAAGTATCAATGCGTTTACAGTTGCTTAGTAGCTTTAAACAGCTGCCGTCATTCTAAATCATAACCAATGTCGTCATCAATATCTTCGTTCTCTGATACATCATTCATTCATTAGTGAAAAAGTTCTACAATATCTATAATGCGACTGTCATCATTTTCAACAGAACTAAGAATGGCATCGCTATTTATAATATCATCAATTTCTTTCAAAAAAATAACCCTGTGTTACGCCATTTTCAGGAAAATGCAAGCACATTTTTTGTACAAAATTCTATTCAGTATCAGATGTGAACCCCAAATGGAGACTGATATATATTGGTCTTTCGTAATAACCAAACTTATATAATACATTGAAAAGTGGGATTTCAGTACTAAACACTTACTAATTATAAAACACGCCACCGAGAATGAAAAGCCTCTTGAATTAAAAAAAATAATTCATTTGTAGACACAAGCGTTCCACTAACACAACTAATCTAGCTGATGCAACTGTAAGAATGATCCTCGTGGGCAGCTGACCACGTGCACGAGCTAAATTAGCATCCACATCAAAGGTACAACACTGGTTAGTCATTTGCATGTCATTGTTTCCTAATTTGATAACATGCCTCGCCACTAGACACTTTAAAGTACATTATCCCAAATGGGTATCATGGCAGTGAATGGGTTAATATTAACTGTAACACTGATGATTCCTTGATATCTTGATACTTTTTCATAAAAGTCTGAACGAAAAAGTTGTAGGGGAAAATGGTGGAGTATTTTTTGTCACCTTTGATTGCCTTTAAGAAGAAACCCTTAAAGATATCATTTAAAATACAGACCTAGAAAAGGATTTAATGTCCAAAACATTTTATACAAAGCAAATTAACTAATAAAATTATTTATAATCTATACATATAATATGTTTTTTAATTCTCTTGAGCAGAACATGAAAGAGTGATGAACAGAATGGTACAATGTTTTACACATTTAATCATAAGTTCACCAAAGCTAAAATATGATAAATCTGTTTTTACTGCTTTTGGGGACCGTATCCAAACATTAATGTATTAAGTAAGTCTTGCTCGGATTTTGTATTTGATTCATTGGGAAATCATACGTTTTACACATTTTTATTATCTGTTTCTCTTGCTCTCTTCCATTATTATATGTTCTTGTTTAATTTTATCATAAGTTTTCTCGACGATGTTCTCACACTACCATAGTGTCAACAATGGCTTTATCTTACATTTTTGTTTAACAGTCTTATGCCGTCTGGATGGCGATAATAGCTTCTGGGTACATAAAGTAGTTATGTGCAATTGCATCTCTGATGTGAAATCGGTCGCCTAGATCGTTTGATATTCTAAATTCTGAGGAACTAAGTGATCAGTGCGTCTTTCTAGATCCTGATGATCTTTTATCAGTGACGTTCGGCTTTTTTCATTCATTGTTTGATTTATCGATTCAGAGTAATCCAAATGATCGTTGCGTTTTTCTAGATCCTGATGATCTTTTGTCATGATGTTCGGTTTCTTGCATTCATTGTTTGATATTTCGATTCAGAGTAACACAAATGATCAGGGTGTTTTTCTAGATCCTGTTGATCTTTGTCAATGACGTTCGGCATTTTTCATTCATTGTTTGATATTTCGAATCAGAGTAACCCAATGATCAGGTCGTTTTTCTAGATTCTCTTCATCTTTTGTCAATGACGTTTGTACTGCTCATTCCTCACACAGGGCATGAATGTTTCCCTCTATTTTTGATAAAGTTATTTGATCAATACTTGCTATTGCATTCGTTTTACAATAGTTGCTTGGTGTTTTTAAAATATTCATCAGTGGTACAGAACAGTAGTAATTTTTTTTCTCGTTCAGAATCTAGTTTTAAAGATAGTTTTATGAAACGATTTTAATTAGGTGGCAAAATTATGTATGTATTTGTATGGTTTTGCTTACTGATGAATGATTTGTTTTCTTTCTCTGAGGCAGATAAACTTGGCTTTATTCTCATCTTAGTAATGAGGATAGTACGAACTTGAAAGTCCGTCGGACCTTAAAGCAGAGGGTCCGATGATATTATAAATGGCGAGGCCTTTCTCAGTTCTGTTGAAAATGATGACCTTGGCACGAAGGGTATCGTAGATTTTTTTCGCGAACGAGTGGATGATGTATCAGAGTACGAAGATATTGATGTCGACATTGGTTGTGATTTAGAATGACAACAGCTGTTTAAAGCTACTAAGCAACTATGAACCCATTGATACTATGTTACAGGTGAAGCGATGGGGCAGTAGAGACAAAGGAAAGATCAAGGTCCTCCAACTCGAATTGATCGCATAATATAATAAACATAAGTGTGGGGTTGATAAGATGGATTAGTTAGTATGTTCAACGTAAGGCGGAAAAAGATAACCTTTTCTCGGCAGTGGTGGGTCAAAAGGAACGACTAATTTCGCTACTGGCTGGCACCATTGGTTTCGCACGAGCTGTCTAATTTGCATTGATTTCAAGAACAGACCCCTTTAAGAGCTCCATTATCTGATGTTCTGTCGGGGTTTTCTCCCCTAGCCTTTACCATGTGGGTATAAGAACAAGGCAGCTGTTGTTCGGAGCGGGAGTTTTCCTCTCTTAGATTAGCCACTGATCATAGTTTACGATTCTCATCTACCCGTATTCCAAGAGACTCGCTATACGGTGAGCTCGTTAATGATCATACAAAAAGAGGTCGTCCCTACTTTCGCTACAAGAAATTTCCCAAGAAAGACACGTTGCCCGCACACATCGACCACAAAACGTCTGAAGCCATTGCTGAGGAGCGGACCCTCTGGCGGTTAAAGGTACGCGACGGCATTCAAGGTACGGTAGCTATCCTCATAGCTAGGAGTGAAGAGATAAGAGCCAGGAGGAAGACAGGCCAGAGGAGAAGGAGACAACGCCATCATCGCTTCAGGACGGGCGAAAGCCATACAGATACATACAAGAAAATGGCCACCAAAATAATCATCAAGAAAACTATCTTTAAAACTAGATTCTGAACGAGAAAAAAAATTACTACTGTTCTGTACCACTGATGAATATTTTAAAAACACCAAGCAACTTTGTAAAACGAATGCAATAGCAAGTATTGATCAAATAACTTTATCAAAAATAGAGGGAAACAATTCATGCCCTGTGTGAGGAATGAGCAAGTACAAACGTCATTGACAAAAGATGAAGAGAATCTAGAAAAACGACCTGATCATTGGGGTTACTCTGAATCGAAATATCAAACAATGAATGAAAAATGCCGAACGTCATTGACAAAAGATCAACAGGATCTAGAAAAACACCCTGATCATTTGTGTTACTCTGAATCGAAATATCAAACAATGAATGCAAGAAACCGAACATCATTGACAAAAGATCATCAGGATCTAGAAAAACGCAACGATCATTTGGATTACTCTGAATCGATAAATCAAACAATGAATGAAAAAAGCCGAACGTCACTGATAAAAGATCATCAGGATCTAGAAAGACGCACTGATCACTTAGTTCCTCAGAATTTAGAATATCAAACGATCTAGGCGACCGATTTCACATCAGAGATGCAATTGCACATAACTACTTTATGTACCCAGAAGCTATTATCGCCATCCAGACGGCATAAGACTGTTAAACAAAAATGTAAGATAAAGCCATTGTTGACACTATGGTAGTGTGAGAACATCGTCGAGAAAACTTATGATAAAATTAAACAAGAACATATAATAATGGAAGAGAGCAAGAGAAACAGATAATAAAAATGTGTAAAACGTATGATTTCCCAATGAATCAAATACAAAATCCGAGCAAGACTTACTTAATACATTAATGTTTTGGATACGGTCCCCAAAAGCAGTAAAAACAGATTTATCATATTTTAGCTTTGGTGAACTTATGATTAAATGTGTAAAACATTGTACCATTCTGTTCATCACTCTTTCATGTTCTGCTCAAGAGAATTAAAAAACATATTATATGTATAGATTATAAATAATTTTATTAGTTAATTTGCTTTGTATAAAATGTTTGGACATTAAATCCTTTTCTAGGTCTGTATTTTAAATGATATCTTTAAGGGTTTCTTCTTAAAGGCAATCAAAGGTGACAAAAAATACTCCACCATTTTCCCCTACAACTTTTTCGTTCAGACTTTTATGAAAAAGTATCAAGATATCAAGGAATCATCAGTGTTACAGTTAATATTAACCCATTCACTGCCATGATACCCATTTGGGGATAATGTACTTTAAAGTGTCTAGTGGCGAGGCATGTTATCAAATTAGGAAACAATGACATGCAAATGACTAACCAGTGTTGTACCTTTGATGTGGATGCTAATTTTAGCTCGTGCACGTGGTCAGCTGCCCACGAGGGATCATTCTTACAGTTGCATCAGCTAGATTAGTTGTGTTAGTGGAACGCTTGTGTCTACAAATGAATTATTTTTTTTAATTCAAGAGGCTTTTTCATTCTCGGTGGCGTGTTTTATAATTAGTAAGTGTTTAGTACTGAAATCCCACTTTTCAATGTATTATATAAGTTTGGTTATTACGAAAGACCAATATATATCAGTCTCCATTTGGGGTTCACATCTGATACTGAATAGAATTTTGTACAAAAAATGTCCTTGCGTTTTCCTGGAAAATGGCGTAACACAGGGTTTATTTCTTTGAAAGAAATTGATGATATTATAAATGGCGATGCCATTCTTAGTTCTGTTGAAAATGATGACAGTCGCACTATAGATATTGTAGAACTTTTTCACTAATGAATGAATGATGTATCAGAGAACGAAGATATTGATGACGACATTGGTTATGATTTAGAATGACGACAGCTGTTTAAAGCTACTAAGCAACTGTAAACGCATTGATACTTTGTCACAAGTGAAAAGATGGAGCAGGCGAGACTTCCTCCAACTCAAATTGATCCCAAAATATAATAAATATAAGTGTTGGGTTGATAAGATGGATTAGTTAGAATGTTTCAACGTAAGGCGGAAAAAGATACACCTTTCCACACCATTGGTGGGTCCAAGGGAACGACTAATTTCGCTACTGGCTGGCATCATTGGTGTCGCAAGAGCTGCCTGATTGCAATTGATTTCAAGGACATACCCCTTTAAGAGCTCCATTATCTGATGTTCTGTCGGGGTTTACTCCCCATAGCCTTTTCCAGGTGGGTATAACAACAAGGCAGTTGTTGTTCGGAGTCGGAGTTTCCCTCTATTAGATTAGCCACTGATCATGGTTTACGATTCTCATCTACCCGTATTCCAAGAGACTCGCTTTACGGTGAGCTCGCTACTGATCATACAAAAACATGTCGTCCCTACTTGTTACAAGAAGATTTCCAAGAAAGACATGTTACTGGCACGCATCGAACACAAAACGCCTGAAGCCACTGCTAAGAAGCAAAACCTTCTGTCGGTCAAAGGTATGCGAGGTAGACCTGCCAGCAGAATTTTTTTTTAAATTTCGGCTGGCTGACATAATTTTTCGGCTGATATCCGGATTAGCCGGATTTTAAAATTTTGGCTGGCCAGATTTCTCCGTCGATTGACATTTGCAGCTGATTTTCGGCTGACTACGAAATATTAGTAAAAATCATCTGGGGCTGTTCCAGCAAGTGTTACAGGTGCCGGTATGTTGAGAGATGGGCAATTAATTTTGAAGAAGTCATCAAAACCATCTTTAGCCACATTTTCAAAGGCAAACAAGTCGCTACAGAACCTGATAACGATATCCCTTGTCAGTTCATGACCTCTCCATAATTACGGAAATATCCCAAAATTTTATTTGACTTTTCTTGACTTTGTACTGACAGATTGTGCTTGACACTTAAGTGTAATATGCCACTTGATGTAATTGCGGCAAAATTGGTTACTTTTGAAATGGGACCCTTGTCACCCAATGACTTCTGAGCAGTGAGACACAGCTGACAATAAACTCGTTCTTCGTCTACATTTCTCCCATCAGCAGAGAACAGGCCACCAAAATATTTCCAGCATTGTGCTTTAGAATTTGCATGTAGGCTAGGCGGTTTAGGTTGTACTTGTAGATTTTTAATGAACTGCCTCTCTTCCCGGTTTAGATGACATTTGCTGACATTTGAGTTCACCTAAAATTATCATATAGTCATAAAGAATTGTTACATCAGAAATGGTGTAACGTAAAAAGGTAATCCTGCAGTCTTAGCACGTATATTATTTCACTACGAATTCTAATTTTCTCGTGAGAACTTTCGTTTTTAATTTATTAAATGCATTTATAAATGTTATATTTTAGCTATTATAGAGCTAATTTGTAAGGCTTTTTAATTTATATGGGTTTTTTCGGCCCTTGACTCTACATAATCAGAGTAGAGTAGGATACATCCATTTTTATTTATTTAGCACCATACTTGCTGGGTTGTCACAAAATGAAGAGCAAAATGAAATTTTCTCACTTACAAACAAACAAAAAAGAATCAAACATCTGGTAAGGAAATAAAAAATAAAATTTTCATTAAAATATTTATTGATCTTCTAAGAATCTTAAAATAGATGAATGAAACTTTAAAAAAAAACATCTTCAGTCAGTATCAGTAAATTTATTTTAGCACGGGTCGTTCCAGGTAAAAAAAATCTGGCTAGCTGGGTGCTAGATAAACAAAAATGATGTATCATAATCCGATTATGTAGTGTCAAGGGCCGAAAAAGCCTTATAAATTTAAAACGCCTTACAAATTAGCGCAATAATAACTAAAATATAACATATATAAATGCATTTAATAAATAAAAATTAAAGTTCTCACGAGAAAATTAAAATTCTCAGCGAAAATATTTACGTGCTAAACCTTCAGGATCGCCCTTAAAAAATCATCAGTTATTGACAAAACTAGTATCTAGTTATTTGAAACAATTAATATAATTTAATTTAGGCTTACCTTTCTGCTATTATAAGATCGTTTAGCCATATTTAGGTGATAATAAATCGTCTATTTACGACAAAGCTTAACGATAACTTAAATTTATTTATTTATTTTTTTTTAAATTAGTATCTTATAAATTAAAATTGTAAGAGAAAGATAATTTGCAAGAACTGTATCAATGATTATTTAGTTTGTTTTTTTTAAATGTATAAATAACTCATTTTTGTCACACTTCTGGCGACGGTTATTCTAAAAATGCAATCGATGATTGTTGATCTTAAAACGGAACGCACTGAAACTTAAGGAAACAAAAACATTACGTTACGGCGGCTCGTTCATTTTTCGGCGGATTTACGTCGGACAAAATACGGCGGCTAATGCGGCGCTCCGCATATTTTCCGGCGGATTTTCGGCGGACGAAAATTTTGCGGCGTATTCGGCGCGCGGCGCCGGCTGAGGTGTCTAATGCGAGGGTTCTCAATGTGAGGTATCTACCCTCACAGCTAGGAGTGGAAAAAAAAAGAGCCAGGAGAAAATCGGAGGCAGGGGAGAAGGAAACATAACCATCGTACATTGTCGACGTACGGATGCCATACAGATAAATACAAGAAAATTGCCACTCAAATAATGATTACGAAGACCTATCTTTAAACCTAGATTCTGAGCGACAGTAAAATTACGACTGATGAATATTCTGAAATCATCAAGAGAATTTCGTAAAACGAATGCAATAGTAATTATTGATGAAATAACCGAATCACAGATGGAGACAAACACAATTTCTTGTGAGATGAACGAACAAGTCCAAATGTCTTTGACAAATCTTCATCTGGAACTGGAAAGAAGGCCCCGATCATTTGAGTTACTCTGAATCCAAATATCATACGATCCAGGCGACCGATAAGGCATCAGCGGTGCAATGGCACCAACCAATTGGTGTACGAAAGAAGGCCGATTGGCCCACATAGACAGGAAAGAAGGCCGATGGGCCCACAAAGACAGGAAAAGACTGTTCAACAAAAATGTAACTTAAATGCATTGGTGACACAATAGTAGTGTACAAGGCATGGTCAAGACAATTTATGATAAAATTAAGCA
>CALYLW010002100.1:0-69058 GCA_944989445.1 Ampullaceana balthica
GGATACATTTTCAAGTATTACTATATTTAACAATTTAAAGCAATTACAATTTTGAAGCCCGTTCTTGTGCAACAGAATACTTTAACAATCGTAAATACTTTTTTATGGTAATGTTCCATTTCAAACATTTAAAAACATGTCATAAATTAAGTGCGAACTCGACTTGGTTACTAAATGCCTTAAGTCCACCCCTGCCTTCATTTGAGCCACCAACCTGGACAGCAGTAGCATCTACAGCTTTTGGTTCACGACTTCCAATCTGAGGAAAATTCAAAATGAAATGACGTCATCCTAGCGCACATGTCCTTGAACTTTGGATGCATTCTATAAAGTCTAATAGTTTTTGTTCAAGCTAATTGCTTCTATTATATGTGGCGTGTGCACCAGAACATAGGCATATGGTACTAACAGTAAACATGGTGACCAAAAAGTTGCAGTGTTTACAATATATCAAAGCCCGTTCGACACTTTATTGTATATGTTACAGGCAATGTGTGATATCAGGCATTCTATAGAATGCCTGATGGTTTCAGGCAAAGTATGAAATTTGTAAAAGTTTTGCATACTTTGACTAGGCATTCTATAGAATGCTGGATTTCGTTTAGGCAAAGTGTTAGAAGAGCACAACCAACATTTTTATAGTTAATACGTATTTTAAAGTGGAAGTTATACGGAATAAAACATATGATGTTCATACCGAAAAAATAACGACAGCAGAGCTGAGATTTAAGTATTATTTTGGCCTGCATTTTGAGGTTCGATTTCGATTCCATTTTATTTTTGATAGCTTTCTCAAAATTGAAGCAAACAGTACACAAAATGCTAAAGCCATAACTTTCTACTTCGTTGTCGTCATTTGTCTTTAGAGTAATGCCCACCGATGGCATGAACATTTCGACTATACTTTCGACATGTATAAACACCGCTGGTTTCTTTTAAGTAGACGCAGCAGGTAATGGAAGAAGAATGATCTTCGGAAACCATGAAAAACAAAGGCTCTTCGTTAACCATGGTTTCACCACTGCTTTTGTGTCCATCATCGTGGAGTGCATTTTCATGCATGTCTTCTGCAGAAATCGTTGTCTCTCGCATCCCTGAATCTATGTCTTCCTACACTTGTGTTGTTTGTACGCTCTGTATTATTTTTTAAATCCCTTATATTAACTTCGAAATCTTGTCTGTCGTGGTCTCGTGGTCTTTGCCATTCGTGGTCGGGCGGAAAAACAAAAGTAAAAAATGACCCACTTTCCGTGATGCTATGGAGCTGAAATTTTGCACATAGACTCTTGTCACCTAACAATGCATCATATCAGTATCAAAATTTCAGATCGATCGAATGTACCGTAATTAAATTAATGCATTTTTAGTTTATCTCTATGTAACTCTATGTAATTCAATGTCGCCGTTTGCTATTGTTCGCCTTCCACGTGCCACTTGAGTTCACGCCAGCCATCGATGTCCACACCCCCTCCCTCTTCCCCCGGTTTTAAAGCCAGGGGAGATCAGTCGGTTTCAGTCTGTAAATGTTTGTCGCGTGTTGTGTATTATATTGAGCATATCAATACTTTTGAGTTCTGTCTCATATATAAGGGATTTATAGTCAAAAACTTTGTATTTACGGGGTTGTTTAATTTAAAGGTCTTCCTCTGTCTCCAGATCTTGTAAATCATTGTCAGGTACGGACGACGTTGCTAGTCCTACTTTAGCTCTGCAGCCAAAGTGAGTTTCGTATGAGGATCTTTTAATCCCAGAATGAAAAGCTCCCATTTTCTATGAGTCGGACCAACAATAACTCCGCAATCCAGTGGCCAGTTTTTTCATCTTGCATCCAAGCACACATCATATTTTCAATGTCCTGGTTAGTACATCCGACTCTCCCCTAGCTTTGTATGTGGCGCGGCTTACCGTGAACGATTTTCAAGGTGGGCCAGTACTCCTTTAGTCTGCTTACCAGATTGTTTGCAAATTCCCTTCCGGTATCGGACTGCAGATTAATTGGAGCACCAAACAACGTAAATATGTCTACGAGCTGGTATGTTACTTCACCGGCCAATTGTCCTGTGGTTCTTGCTTAACGGTGGTCTTAGCCTCGTAAACTAATTTTTGGTTAACTAGTCTTGATTAAAAAAGCGGCTTTTAGCAGCATTGGCTCTTACCTTAGATATCTCATCGTAGAACCGTCGTTGCATGTCAACATGGCGTATTCCTGTCCTAGCACCACATTCTCTTCCAACATGGTCACACAGCAATCCAACGGGAAACGTTACGGGAGAACGTCTGTGGAATCTCAGCAGGATGATATACACTGACGTCATGATAATAATTTTGGCAGAATATTTTCTGTGATGTGGTAGTGGAACCTCGCACCGGCTAAAATCTATCTTATAATAACTTTCAGCACTCACAAGATCCGATCGCCATCATCAAACAACGACCAAAGCTCCACCGCCAACATCAGTGACGGGTAAAATTGCAGGAATAGGACAATTACATACTTTGCTGGACGATAACTCGGCATTCTATAGAAGGAAATAGCAATCATCTCATAATTTGCCTAAAACCATCAGGGATTCTATACAATGCCTAGGCATTCTATAGAATGCCAGATTTCACACATTGCCTGTAACATATCTATATATAAAACCAGAAAAAGCAACAGGACCAGTGCAAATAAGCTTGACAAATGACCCTCGCCAGGGTCGGCAAATCACAGTTTATGGTTTGCAAGCTGGTGCTGGTTTGTATGGTGCAGGGTGGGGGCAAGTAGCTAACAACAGTTCGCATGTTTCAATACCAATAATGCGTCGGCGGTTCTCCCCCAGGTTTTTTCACGTTGTTCTGATTTCTTCGTGATGTAGCTTGTGTCCGTTCTCCCCCCCCCCTTTTCTTTGCACTACCAATGACGAAGTCTGCGGCGTACGCTACGTCGCGGGTCACTTCTAGTAAATATTAATGAAATAGTCACACATGTTTACTTGAATAATGTTCAATTGATCATCTTTGTATTTCAAGTAACTTTATTTTGGTTATTTTTGAATTAACTCTGCGCACACAAAGATGTGTATCTTAGGGTTAAGCACCCTCTTTGCCGTCAGCTTGTTGAGTCGTTTGCTAAGTATATTATTGTTAAACTAGGTTGTGCTGCGGCGCCGTGGCGCCCATTTTTTTAGGGCGTCTACTGCACCCACCTTTTTCAAAAGCCCAACTAACTTGTTTAATAAATCTGAAATATTAAACTTTCTGAAATGTACACAAAGTATTTTATAATAGGGGTTGTAGAGCGCCTATGGCGCCCACTTTTTTTTTGGTGAAAAGCCCAAGTTACTTATCCGTGTTTGATAAATACGAAATATTAAAATTACTGGAATGTACACAAAGTATTTTATAATTAACCATTCATCAAATACTCTTTTTACATTGTTCCCTTTTCCAAAATTAAAATATGAGCTAGAACAATGACGTCATATAATATATTTTTACAGCGCATCTTTAATTTATAATCATTTTGCGCACCAATGCACACCTTGTATTTTAAAATATAATATCAAACAATGACGTAATATAATTTTTTACAGTGCTAATCACCACACGATTTTTAACTGCTATAGACTGTTGTGGCGCCTGCGGTGGCTGGGACATGTCCGCAGGATGAACTCGGAGCGCATTCCAAGAGCCCTGCTTTACCGCGAGCTGGCAACTGGTATGCGGAAGAGAGGACACCCCTGCTTGCGCTTCAAGGATGTCTGCAAGAAAGACATGAGTCTGGCGCAGATAGACCATAAAACGTGGGAGACCATTGCTGAGGAGCGCACCTCCTGGCGGCCTAAAGTACGCGAGGGGATTCAAGTCGCGGAAGGGCCAGGAGAAAGGGGAAGGGGGGTAGTGGAGCAGGAGGAAACGCCATCATCCCATGAGGATGGATGGATGCCATAGACTGTTGTACATCGTTCCTCAGCGTTCCACATCCAATGAGTGAGTGACTTGGACTATTATCTATATATATAATTCTCTTCATGGGACCATGCCAGGCAAGTAAGTAGCAAAAATATGTGCAACCGAGCATGACGAATGACCCTCGCTCGGGTCAACTAAACACAGTTAACGGTTGGCAAGCGAAGGTAGTGGAGGGGTGGGGCATGTCTTGAGACAGCAATGTTTTTTACATTCACTTTCGAAGTTCCTGCACAGTGTGTATGTATTTCGTAGTATACTGGTTATTACATCCGCCTAACATGCGGAAGGTATTAGGTTCAAGCCCAAGTGGCAACATATGTTTTTTTTTATTTTTAAAAATGTCAATGCCTATTCTTTTCCCCCCTTTCTTAGCAAACATAAACACCGCTTCGCATGTCACGGAGAAAAACTTTGTTCAATGTTATATCAATTCCTTCACCAGGTACCTGTCTGTTTCTATTGTTCGCATATTTCGTTCATGGACGAAGTTGTTGCTCTCCAACTTGGCTTCATGGCTGTAATATTTGTTTATATATTGTGGCGATGTCCTAAATACTTACCAGAAATGCTTCGGTGGTCCCCCATCGTTCACCCGCGTTGTTCCCATTTGTTCGTGCTACTGTTTGTGTCCGATCTCCTCCTCCCTTTTTTCCTTGCACTATCTATGAGCAAGTCTGCGGCGTATGCTACGCCGCGGGGCGTCTAGTATTATTTATTTCAATTAATCGTACACAAATTCATGTAGCGGAAAAGCAATATATATTCTGAGAAATAATCGTGTATAGAATCCTATTTAATAATTTCATATAATTAAAGGGCGGTTTTATTTTAACGCGGAAACGTTTTTAAGAAGAAAGTCTCCCCTGACGTTTCCGCAAGAGACTTTATTTTAAGGGACACTTCATTTCGTGACTCCGGCTCAAGGCAAGTACGATGCCTAATAGACCGGCTCAAGGCAAGTACGATGCCTAATAAACCGGCTCAAGGCAAGTACGATGACTAATAAACCGGCTCAAGGCAAGTACGATGACTAATAAACAGGCTTAAGACAAGTAAGATGCCTAATAAACTGGCTCAAGGCAATTATGATGCCTAATAAACTGGCTCAAGGCAAGTATGATGCCTAATAAATCGGCTCAAGGCAAGTACGATGACTAATAAACTGGCTCAAGGCAATTATGATGCCTAATAAACTGGCTCAAGGCAAGTATGATGCCTAATAAACCGGCTCAAGGCAAGTACGATGACTAATAAACAGGCTTAAGACAAGTACGATGCCTAATAAACTGGCTCAAGGCAAGTATGATGCCTAATAAACCGGCTCAAGGCAAGTACGATTCCTAATAACCTGATAATCCATCAAGCGCTATTTTTTCTAAACTCCAAATAAATAAAAACAAATTCGTCGGCACTTGTTATCAGTACTGTTTGCGTGACAAGTATCGACAATATCAGCCACTTTTCTGGTTGAGAGTACGTAAAACAATTGTAAACTTTACAAGCGAACAACGTCAATCAAGGCAAAACAGCTAATGTAAACTAAGTATGTAAAGAGCTTAGAAGTAATAAATGAAACATTGTCATGGAATCAACATGTTAATGAAAAACTTTAAAAAATCTAAATAAAATTTTAGGCGTTGTAAAAAAACAGGAAATAAAAACTCGAATGAGCATTTAAACATAATTTCCAACAAGGAATTTCTGATTTTATATCATGGGAAATCATTCTAGATTACAATAAAAGTCGATTCAAATAAGTAATTCTGAAACTAAACACAATATGACGTCATATACCCTCAGGCTACATCACACCAAGAATGTGTAAATATAATGCGCACCACGCAACAATCTAACAGTATAAACATTCACAAAGCGGGAAGACCCCATTCATTAACTATCATTCTAGATTACATTAAAAGTCATTTCAAATCAATAATTTTGAAACTAAACAAAACAATTGTTTTAAAAAATTACGGGAGTCGAACGAATAGAGATTTAAAAAAAAATCCTTCTCCAACATTGTTCTAAATATTATTAGCTATTTTTTGACATTTGTTTCAACCCGATAGAAGTTATAGTTGGAGAGAAATTGACAAAAAACTGATATTTTTCGGGTTTTTTGGATTTTCCTGGAAATCCAGTAAATCTTTTCGGTATTTTTTGGCCGTTGCACATCCTTGGGACTTCCTTAGCATATTTGAAAAAGACCCGAACCCTCTATCTGGTATGGTTCAGGAGGAGTTGCATGTGCAAGCGTTACAGACATTTCGAATCTATAGACGCAATTTTTCCAAGTGAAATTGCGTTAAAAAATCTTTACTCATGTAATAACACAACACTGAAAGGCTACCTTACATTTGTTAAGCTAGAATTTTCATCTTGTGTATTGGCACCAAAGAAAACACGGATTAACAAATTAAATACAGTGGTACCTCGACATAAGAATGCTTCAAGGTACGAAAATACGAAAAATCCAAGATACGAAAGGTCACGCCAAAAATCTTTAGGTACAAAAGCGTGCAGCTGACAACAGTGGACATCACGTGGCTGAATAGGTTCAAAAAGGTTGTTTTGTAGCGCATTTCAATGATATTAGCCTGAATCGTTTCAGAAAAATTGTTAAAAGCGGTCAAAAACAAAGTTACTTGGATCAATGTTTTGCTAAGAGACTATTAGTATGCGAAAATGTTGATGAAAGTGAGGCGAAGAAAATGAAAGTTGAAACCAAAAAATTAGCCCTTAAATGAATGATTTAAAAAAAAACATGGAAAAATATTAAGGTACTAGCGTACACCCGTCAAAAATGACGGAAGTTTTCAGCTGAAATCTATTTATTTTATAAAAAATTCACTTTTTTTAGGGCGCCTACGGCGCCGACTTTTATCAAAAGCCCAGCTAACTTGTCCTTGTTTGATAAATACGAAATATTAAACTTTCTGAAATGTACACAAAGTATTTAATTTTTATAATAGGGGTTGCAGGGCGACTACGGCGCCCCCTTTGTTTTTTTATTATTTATAATTAACCATCATCAAATACTATTTTTACATTGATCCCTTTTCCAAAATTAAAATATTAGAGAAAACGATGACGTCATATAATATTTTTTTACAGCGCATATTTAATTTGCACACCCTTTGATGCTTTCGTGCTGTAATTTGGTTTTCCCTTTCTAAAATTAGTAGCTTCAGGACAGACTGACTTGCGTGACAATTGCAAATTATATAGTTTTATGCTTTATTATTTCTTTATTCATTATAATACATCTCAAAATTATTTTCAAAAATTAAAATGTGTAATTTGCACAAAAACATCATATTGCATATCTGCAACATCATGCAGTAAAGTGTGATTTTATTGTGAAATATGAGGCAAATGCTTGGTGTTGTAATTGAAATGATTGAACTGTCAATTTCTTTCAAATCGATTTACTGTCATACAGTTTATGGCAGGGCTCAGTTCCAAATCATCAGGCCAATGGAATCGCTTAATGAGTAAGCGTACAATGGACTTGTAAATAAAAATACCATATATTGTCTCAATTCTTCTAGGTTGAGTTTGAGTGGCTTGTTTACATCTGACTGGAGTATAAATTTGATTCATTGACTATAATCCTCTGCAGCAACTCTAACGCGCCGGGTTTAGAAATGTAGGTCCCGTGAGCATACGCACAATACAGTATAGCTTTGTAGTAATACTGTAACACTATGCGTTGGTTCCAATTTAATTTTAGCAAAGTTTTCATTGACGATTAATCATTTTGTTGCATTTCTGAAACACTATGCATTAAGGGCTTAAAATGCGCAAAAAAAATTTGAAAAAATAATTTTAAGATTTAAAAAGAAAATTAAACATATACATAAGTTTAAGTGTTTTGCTTCGTATGTTTAGTGTTGAGTCGTACTAAATGGAAGTTTTAATTGAAACTTAATTTATGAAAAGTTTGTACATCACGTATTATTTTCATTAAGATAAGTGTTTCGTACGTAGTGCCGTATTATTTTCTGCTATCCGTTCTCCTCCCTTACCACCTTCTCCAACAATTCGCAACATCGCCTCTCACGAAAGGTAAGTGTACACATTTGTATACATATTATTATTTATTTTATTCTGTTTTCATTGTTTTATTATTATTTTTTTGATTAATAATGTGTACTTTTAAGGATTGAAGAATCCTGCTTTGTTTTTTCTATGGTTTACCATAATATTTTCAATTTGTAGTGTTGTTTCTGTGTGGCTGGAACGGATTAATTATTTTACATGTAAAACTTAGCTCGGGATAGGGAAAATCCAAGATACGAAAGCAACCCGGTAGCGGATTAATTTCGTATCTCAGGTACCCCTGTATATTAAAAAAAACAACAACAACAAAGAACCATTAAACAAAGTATAAATAGATTGACTTGGTTCATCTTACCCATTTGCTTGTTAGCCCAGGAAGCCTCATTTGTGTAATTTAACATCGGTTTGGAAATAACTTTACGTAGAAGAATTAATTTTTTGAAAATCTGTTTCTTTCTTTATTTTCTCAAATGTTGGAGGATTCTTCTTGTTTATTCGCTTTAATTTTTCCACGTCTTGTTTATGTTTCTTGTTACAATACATGGCTGCCTTTTGGTCTTGTTACTGTTGTTAATTTCCCACGTGACTTGAAAATCAAAAGAAGACATAAAAACTAAAGCCACTAATTTCAGCCATTTAACGTAATTATGTTGAGTATATTTAAAGATCCTGGCTCAGAAAGTCAAAGTGTGGCAATCTACTTCTGTCTAAAGTTTAAAAGTAAAAAGAGAAAATACAATTTAGTCTAAAAAATATACGCCTGGAAATCTAAGGCGGATTAAGGGGGGTGCTGATTGGGCTAAAGCCGGGGGCCCCTAATGATTTAAGGGCCCCAAAATTATAATATTGTATAATAAAGGTGGCTGGACAGGGTCCTGGTGGAATTTCAGCAAAGGGCCCCATGCAATCGTGATCCGCTACTGATGGAAACGGTCCAGATGGCTAAACAACCCTGGGGCGTTTATCACTGAAAGCCTTTCATAGAATTTCAAACAATGAAATAATTAAAACTCTGGGTTTTACCGAAATAACATTGATGTGTATTTATATTTCATTCTTAGACGACTGACTGGTTGTTTTAAATGTTATTTTCATTTGATTTATGCACCTTCTCCCCCCCCAAAAAAAAACAACAAACAAACAAAAACATTACACTTTAAAACTTTTTTAGTCGTATTTTATAAGATTTGAATCATTTTATTATGAATTATTGTTTCTAAGTAAGATATTTCTGATTGTCAAAACTGTATTATAAATAATAACTATGACTGTGGGCCATTCATAAAGTACGTCACGCTACTTTAACCATTTTTTAACCCCTCCCCCTGTTACACGCTGTCACTTCTCTCGGAACCCCCCACCCTCCTATAGTACGTCACACTTTCGAACAAATTTTTAAAAAATTAACAAATAATTTAAATTTTGTCTAAAAACATGTGACGTCACAAATGGCCTAACACCCCTATTCCCATTCACAAACTGTCACACTCTCTTTCTCCCCTTTCGGAGCGTGACGTACTTTATGGACGGCCCCTATAGAATACTTAAAACGCTTTCATTGCTATCATAGCTTATGGCTATGGAAATGTAAATATTTTTGAACAGTCTAATGTCTTGTCAGTTATTTTTTAATTTGAATTCGTATAGTTGAAAGCAAAAGTGTTTAGTTTGGAGGTGAGGGGGAGGTGTAAGGTAAATATATATGTTTGTTACTTAGGTGTAAGGTTTGTTACTTAGGGGCCGTCCATAAAGTACGTCACGCTCCAGAAGGGGGGGGCTGTTAGAAAGTGTGTCAGAGGTGAGTCCGACAAGTCTGACGTCACGCTGTTTTAGATTAAATTTTAATTATTTTGTTAATAAAACACATTTTTTTTTGGTTTCTAAAGTGTGACGTACTTTAGAAAAGTCACGAGATTTGTGTTAGTTCGTGACAAGGGGAGGGGGAGTTAAAAATAGTAAAAATTAGCGTTACGTACTTAGTCTTAGTTTCTGTCAAAATAAAACTAGCGATTGCTTTGTTAAGAAACCACTCTAAATTAGGGCTGTTATCGATTAATTTTATTTTAATCGTTAACTTTTGAAAAATTAATCGATAATTAATCGATAATTTCGATTAAATCCAAAAATAAACATTTATGACATCATTAAACTAAAAATTCCAAGGGAAGTAACAAAAACAGGTAATTGACATTTTTAATTTATTGAGTTATTTCCCCTGTCTCAATGACATTGAAAAATAAGAATATTTTTAACTAAATGTTATGTCTTTAAATTTTAAATCCACACAAAAAATTGAAATCAAAGTTATGCATACAATGGAAACAATGTCTAACTCAATATCAACAATGGAAAATATTGCTAAGTCTCATTTCTCAAGTGTTATTTCAAGCCATTGATATATAAAGGTCCAATGAGACGCGTTCTTGTAAAAAAAATGTATCTTTGAAAACTAATTACAATGTTAATTTAAAAAAAAATATTTTAAAAAAAAGGATCAGGATTTGTAATTAACAAAACTTTTGCTCAACTTTCCAGTTATATGTCTAAATTTAACTGTGCTGATGGAACTGATGCTATCACTGTCTGCCATTTTTAGTTGACGTCAGCAGGCCCACATAAATTAATAAAATACATTGTAATATTAGGCGGGAGAAGTTTGTACGTCAAAAAAAAATAAATTATTATTATTTATTAATAATTAATTATTTATTAATAAAAAAAATTTTGAAATATTATAAATATTTTCTTTAATTTTAATCGAATTTTTATCGATTAAAATTATTTTAATCGATATTTAATCGATAAAATTTTTAACGATTAATCGAGAGATTAATCGATAATTTCAGCATCCCTACTCTAAATACTTTTCAGATTTTATTTTCCATGTTCACGTTTGAACGTTTATTCGTGTACGGGTTTCTTAAAATTGAAAATGCATCTTATGAGAATTGCTAAATAAAATTCTCTCCCTTTGACAATCGGTCAGTCATCTTACAGCTTCTGAAATAAAATTCCCAATAAGGAGGTGGGGGGGGGGTGAGAGAGAGAGAGTCTTATTAGACAAACATTCGACTTTGATGAATAATATTTTCATTTTTGCCCTTACTGAAATTATCGATGAAATAAACGGCAGTGTAAATAGGAGTGGAGCTTATTAAGTTTCAATATTTAGAGTGTGACTTATAAGTATTACTCTACTTCGGTTGCGTCAAGTGTTCTGTGGAATACCCGGTTAGGGGTGTGTTAGCACTTAATGGGATTCTTTTAAATTGTTGACTAAATTTTAGATTTGTAAAACATCCTTAAAAAATGAAGGGCCTCGCATAGCTTCCGGCATATTTTTATTTTCTAAACTTCATTGTTTTGCAGGTATTCTTAGTAAATAATACAGTCGCACCTCTCTAAGTCGAAATCAAAGGGACCCGAAATAAAAATCGACTTACGGAGTTTTCGAGTTAGGGAAAATGGCGTAGTATGTGCAGACTAATCATGGACAATGTTGATATCAAGAAGGGGGTACACGCCATACCGGCGTGTAGGCTTAACAGGAAGGAGAGTCTAATTTTTCATATGAAAGGAAGCCGACTTAGTTTTGAAATACCGACACCACTGAGAAAGCCCCTCCCCCTCCAAACTTTACTTCCTCAACAAGGGAATGGGGGGAGTAAGATATTTTTTCTTCCATTTACCCAAACGCCTTGGAAAATTCGACTAAGGGAGGGTTGAAGCCAAAAATCTTCGAGTTCAGGAGATCTAAAATACATTAGCCTTATGGAATTCAGGCAAGACCTAACAATTAATTCGATATAGGGAGCTTTTCGACTTAAGGAAGTTCGACTTAGTGAAGTCCGACTGTATTTAAGAACATTATTTCATTTGACATATTTCGCGAACTTATTATATAGTTAATAATTTAAGAACACTTTTTAGATTGAACTATTTTTAAATATTATTATTTTCTTTGAATATTTAGGACATACTGAAACAAAATATATAGAAATGTTATCCAAACCGGAAGTAGCTTATGCCATCTTTGACGGGATTTCACTTGTGAGGAAAGATGAAGAACTCCAGGATTTTGTTGTTGAAGTTGAAGGCAAGGAATTTAAATGTCATCGTCTGATACTCAGCGCCTGTTCTGGATTTTTCCGTGGTCTTTTCAGATCTGGGATGAAAGAATCGCATCAACAGAGGACAAAACTTGAAGGCGTCTCCATGGAAACGTTCACAACAATTTTAGGTACTCTCTACACCGGATGTGATATTCTGACACGTGATAACATGCTAAATGTTTGGTTGGCTGGCGATCAACTTCAAGTAACAGTTATTAATAAAATTTGCTTGAATTTTATATGCAACAATATTTGCAATGAAACTGTTATCCCAGTTTGGAAAGTAGCATCTCAGCTAAAATTGTGTGAAAAATTTATTACAAATAATGTAACTTTAAAAAATTGGGAAAATATTTACAAAGCTGCAGATTCCATTTGTTCAGATTTGATTTTATCACATATTCGAGATTTCATCAAGACAAACTTCGAAAACGTCAGCAAATCCGAGACCTTTATTCGTCTTCGTGAAAATGAATTGCTTGAAATTATAAAAAGCCAAGATCTCATTGTGTCGTGTGAGGATGTTGTCGTTGAGTCTGTCCTAAATTGGGTCAAAAATAGAATAACTAATGGACCTGAAAACACGATTGCAGATCAGTATTTAGGCTCCGAACAAAATGAAGAGAAACAGCATAAGTTAAATGAATCACAAAATCATGTCAATAAGGAGGAGGGAACAAATAATTTAATAAGACCAAAGTATTCAACTGACGCTTCTATGAAATGTCTTGAGCGGCTCCTTTCAGAAATGAGACTTTGTCTGGTTAAGCCATTAACTCTAGAGAAACTCTTCCGTCATCCATTAGTGGTGAATAACACACTTAGTAAAAATATGGTAATGGACGCAACTTTATACCAATCTATTGGACATCAACATGGCCAGTGGCCAAAGGGAGCCGTTCATAGAAGCTGCAGTGATTTAGAGAATGTGGGAGTAATTGGGCTTCCAAATGGAAAATGTTTTGTTTTTCGTAATTCTCGTGAATCAGTTTGGTCTCGACTTCCAATCTGTTCATTTCTGATAAAATGCACTTCTGTCAAGTTGTTCGCTTACATGTCAGATGTGTTTGCTATTGGCGCTTTCGAGAATTTTAGCAGCCTGTGTGTTTTTGGACAAAGTGAATGGCATGAACTCTGTGATCTACCAGGTAACGAATGGCTTGGTGTTGCTGTGGAAGAATTTATTTATCTCATTAATTCTGCTAATCAACAAATGAAAAGACTTAATCCAAGACTTAGGCGATGTTTTCTCGAGGATTTTATTATCTTTCCCACACAGAATAAAATAGAGCACGTTTGTTCCTTTGATAATTTAATTATTGCATTTTGCTCAGTGGTCATTGAAGGTGAAGACGAGACAGATGCACGTATTTTTGACACATGATCTCAAAGATGGCGAGGCATTGATAGCCCTCGAGGATCAGCCAAATCATTGGTCAGTTTCAAAAGAGAAAAACATTCATATATTCTTCAAACTAACGGCAACCTGTGGGAAATAGAAAGCGATGAATGCAAAGGGTATCAATCTGAACTGGGTGGCAGTTCTTTGGCAGGGGAACTATGAGCTGTATGGCGCAATCTGCTATGACGATATCCTTTATCTTTATGGATCAACGTGTATTGATGAAAAGATCTTGCAATTATCGTTCTTTTCACGTATCAAAACATGTGAGGATGATGGTGGTTGGTCTAATATAGTTCCTGCTGTACTCAAAAAATCATTATTCGCTTGAAAATAAGTTTGTAATATTAAAATTTTGTAATATTTTTCTAAAATATATTAATTTTCCAGATCGTTTCTAAGGATTTGTTTGAATGCCATTGCTAGATTAACTTAAAGATTAAGAAAATGTCTCTTTTATGACAGCTATATATTGTTGAACGAATTAGTCTGCACCAACTTAATTTTTCTTAAAACGTTTTTTACTCATTTAGTGGCTAAATGCATTCTCCGCTTTAATTTATCAAGAAATAGAGATAACCCAAAAATATCATCTTTCTAAAGTTTTATCCTAAAGATTATCATTCTCTAAATTTAGTTCACTTCAAGGAATCACAACTTCTTGTTTATTTCATAATCAATAAAATCTTAAATATGCTAATATTTATACACTAAATTAATCACATTGGATTTTTCTAACATGAACAAAGTGATGGTATTTCAACTGAAATCTCTGACACTGTATGTTTCCATAAAGAGCGTGGGTTTCTGTAAGCTGTGATGTAGAAATGTTGATAGTTGATATTACCACAAAAACTTGTATGTTTTTGTTCCTAGTGTTTTCCTTTACATGCCTTTGTCATGACATCGTTCCTGTAGTGGTTCCTTATAATATCTTGACCCATGGGTACACGGCTACATCTTGACCCATGTGTACACGGCTATATCTTGCCCCATGGGTACACGGCTACATCTTGGCCCATGGGTACACGGCTACATTTTAATTTGAGTCGAAATTCGCAAGATATTGTTATGATTCTTATCTTTACGCAAGGTTTGTATCAGTATTATAAAAACAAAATGCCCACAAAAGACTCTCATTTAAAAGAAACTTTGTTTCATCTAATGTATTTAGAGTTTTTGATGATTTCTGTCTTGTAAACATCAGTCGTTCTAAATTTGACAAAGCTTCGCCAAAAAAGTGGATTCATCTATCGGTAAAATATTGTAGTGGAAAATGACTTTTAAAAATGTAAAAAAAAATTAAAAAAAAATTAAAAAAATAAGCATGACCGTAACTTTTATTCTTTGTTGTCTTTTCTAGGCATGTTTCTTGATATATTTTTGCAATTTTCTACATTATTGGATGGTCCTAACATCTTATATTTGGAAAAAAATCTTTAAAAGCTTTTTTACCAAACAATTGATACTAAAAAGTATTAAACACATTTTCTTCCAAAGAATTAGCTGTAATACATATGAATAAACGAAGTATTATTTATTACCCTTGTATTTGCATTCATTGTTCTTTATACATACAAAAGATCAGGGCAATTGTGGAATTCAAGGAGGTTGTTTGGTGTCACATAATTGTAATTGATGTGTGTTACCATGCCTGTAAGTAACAACTTTACAAATTTTGTGGTGGAAGATTCAACCAATGCATGCTCTACATATAAGCCAACGCTCTCAGCAGCACAAAAAAAGAAAAAAAAGATATGATAATATTTATACACTATAAAATTTAATGCTTATTGGTCGTATTGGATTTATAGAAAACATTTTAAAAAAGATATTATTTTCAGTGACATTTGTGGCACTCTGTGTTTGGGGTTTAAAGTTTCCATACAGAACATGGATTTCTGCTTTGCTGTAATGTGGAGATGATGCTGTTACCATGGAGACATCTAAGGTTTGCGTTCCGAATATTTCCTTTACACGCCTTTGTCATGACATCATACCTGCAGTAGTACCTTAAAAATCCAGGGAACGTTTAAAGTTCCTTACAATTCCAATAAAAGTCTGCATCCTGTGGATGTGATTATTCTCATTTCTAAAAATAAAAAGGACATATTGCTTCTATCGGAAGGAAAAACACACTGACATTACTTAAAATACTAATAAAAATGCAAAACTAGACAAAAACATGGATACGCGTAGAAACTGTATATAAGTTAATTGGCGTCTGTAACATAAGATAAGATATGACACCGTATTGTTTCTGGATATACATTTGTGTCGGGGCATTCGTCATCTTCTGCCAATAAATACATGCAGCTCTTCTGTGTTTACACAGCGGCTTGTATACGATTTATGAAAAATATGTTACAAGTATTGGTGGAAGATTTAGAAGACAGGATAATTGACCCATAGCGCCTCAATGCGGATGTCAACAATTTTTTTAAAAATGTCTTTTTTTAAACGGCTCTTAGTTACTACAGTTCTGACCACCGCTGCCCTGTTAAAGTATGAGTTTATTTGGTAATGCTCTGTTCTTATTTGAGCCAACAAATTCTGGTGTTTGCGACTCATTTTCAACCATTGCCATTGCTCGACTTGGCCTCGGCATGTTGGTGTATATCCCTCCTGCCCCTAGAAGTCGTGTTGTCAGCCCACTCTTGATACCACTAGATGGATTTGGTTGGGAAAATGTAAACTTTTTCAGTTTTAAGTTTACTTTAACTACGTATTTATAAGACTTGGAAGGCAGCTTGACGAAGATATAATATACGTGTGTATGAATAATAAATTTAAGGAAATGTAAATCACCTGGCAGTGAGCTCTTTACAAACATCCATACATTCGTTGTTAAAATCTTTATCATCGTTACTCGCGTTTAACAACACTTTTATGATCACTAGATCGCAAGCAACTCAACGAAACCCTATTACCACGTTTTTATTAAATCCCTTATATTAACTTCACCGCCGTCTCATATATAAGGGATTTATAGTCAAAAACTTTGTTTTTACGTTTTTAAAAAATTTATTATTAACTTGCTTTCGTGTCTGTATGTCCGGAATTTTTCAAATTTGCCAACGTAAAATTAAACCACTTCTGATGGTCCTAGAGAGCTCCAATTTTACCACAGATAGATCTTGGATGACAATGCATTGTATTTCGTGGGGCGGGTGTTTGGTATAAAATTAAAGATTTATAATTTAGAAGGCAAAAGAGAGATCTATAAGTGAGAGAATGAATGAACTGCATATGGTAAACCTCATGAGCGCCCGCCCCACGGTTTTAGTCATATTAAATTAAAGTACTTGAACTTATAAGTTTTAAATTATTTTCTTCTTTTTAGTCCACTTATAAAATGCATGCATCTGACCTTGGTACCAGGTCAGAGAGCGGTGCTTCAGCCAGCAGAAGGTCTGCTCTGTTGACCGTTCGTTCTGGCCCTCCCGCAAGCGGCAGCAGTTTATACAAGTGCTTGTGGGGTAGGCGTGCGGTGACGCAATACAAGTTGGGCTCCCAGACGTCTTGGATTTTATTATGACCCAAGATTCGCTTTCCGAAATAAACGACGCCAGTGGGCCAGTAACACACTGCCCCTGGTCTGTGATGGTGTACATACTGCGCATACCCACTTAGTACCCACATAGCGCCGCACCATGAGCACCGCACAGAGATGCACTGGGAAGGAGTGACTGAGTGACGTATTGGTGCGGTTGGTTGTTGTTCCGGTTCCAAAGCTGAGAATTTTCCAGCACCGCACCAATACGTCACTCAGTCACTCCTTCCCAGTGCATCTCTGTGCGGTGCTCATGGTGCGGCGCTATGTGGGTACTAAGTGGGTATGCACAGTATGTACACCATCACAGACCAGGGGCAGTGTGTTACTGGCCCACTGGCGTGTCCCTGCAGTAAAACATACTCTAGCAGACGGCTACATAAAAATCATTTTTTAACTTTATTTATTAAGACTTAAGTGTATATAACTAGTAATCCCTTCCTGACGCCGAGGCAGGAGTTATGTTTTTATAACTTGAACAGGACCGTATGAATGAGTCACCTGACAAGTTTAGGAACAAGACTTTCAATATGAGTGTCGTCGTAAGAGGAAATGGTTGATCGGTATGAAGTAAGCATAATTTATTTGACTATCACGTATCCCCAGTTCGACCTGCTAACACGTTATCCCCAGTTCGACCTGCTAACACGTTATCCCCAGTTCGACCTGCTATCACGTATCCCCAGTTCGACCTGCTATCACGTTATCCCCAGTTCGACCTGCTATCACGTATCCCCAGTTCGACCTGCTAACACGTTATCCCCAGTTCGACCTGCTAACACGTTATCCCCAGTTCGACCTGCTAACACGTTATCCCCAGTTCGACCTGCTAACACGTTATCCCCAGTTCGACCTGCTAACACGTTATCCCCAGTTCGACCTGCTAACACGTTATCCCCAGTTCGACCTGCTAACACGTTATCCCCAGTTCGACCTGCTAACACGTTATCCCCAGTTCGACCTGCTAACACGTTATCCCCAGTTCGACCTGCTACCACGTTATCCCCAGTTCGACCTGCTAACACGTTATCCCCAGTTCGACCTGCTAACACGTTATCCCCAGTTCGACCTGCTAACACGTTATCCCCAGTTCGACCTGCTAACACGTTATCCCCAGTTCGACCTGCTAACACGTTATCCCCAGTTCGACCTGCTAACACGTTATCCCCAGTTCGACCTGCTAACACGTTATCCCCAGTTCGACCTGCTAACACGTTATCCCCAGTTCGACCTGCTAACACGTTTTTATCGGCTAGGGGCACTTTTCGTTTAAATTACTTTAGCACTCTTATTTTTAGAGAATTCTTTGATCTAAATTTAGCAGCGTCACTAGGGTTTGTCACAGTTTGTGTCACTCTTAATTTTTACTACTGATTTAATCCCGTTGAAATAACTAGCTACCAGAGCTTAAGATTTTAAAAAAATTGTATTATTTAAATAATCTTAGTTCAACAAATTTTGCGTTTAATTTGTTACCCAGCAATACAGAATTTATATTTAGTTGTAGTGGGAAAAATGCCTTTTTATTTTTTAATTGTTGTCTGCCCTATTGAATGATACATTTTAATAATTATAAATAATAACATGATAAGTATACTAAATTTTGTGACTGAAAACCGTAATCAAATAAATAAATTATTTAAAAAATCCTCTTGTCTACTATTATAGAAATAGAAACTTAGCTTTAGTATAATTATATAAAATCTTCACATTTCTTAAATCAATTATATTAACTCGTGGTGTCTGAACCCTTGCTTGCTTGATTGACTGTCGCCAAAATTTGGATCGATTTTTATCCCACTTTCTCGTAAGCTAGTGATCTGAAATTTTGCAGGCAGACTCGTGTCGATGATATAAACGATTTATTAAAATTTCAGATCGATCGCATGTACTGTAATTAAATTATTGAATCTTTAGATTATTTTATTTATCTCTATGTATCATGTTATTTTTTGAGATAGAGTGTCGCGGTGCGCATCATATTGAAGAACCTTTCTGTCGCGCAATAAGGTGCGTATTTTATTGACAACACTTTTTATAAAAATATTGCTGATCGGTGCGCATTATATTAAACATGTTTTACGACACAACTACAATTGTGTATTTTTGGATGGTCTTACGCTGCGTATTATAATGAACATTCTTTTAGTTACTTCTCGTACATAAAGGATTTATAGTCAAAAACTTGGTTTTTTACGGGTTTTTTAAAAATTTCAATTTACGTTCATAGAGTATTTAGAAGTAGAAGTACTTTTGTTTTAACCTATTGCATGTTGTTAATTTTTTTCACCCAATTAAACTTGTATTCAGTGTAGTTTGATTTAGTTTAATTTTCCATACTTTTGATTTAATGAGTTTTTACATTTTAGTCACATGTATATTTTTTTTAGAACATTGCTTACTACTGTCTAAGTACTCTAGGTAATGCAAGGTGTTAAAGTAGCTTTTCTAAAATAACTTTAATGAACAATTTATTACGATCAATGATGAATACACAAAGATTGACTAATATGTAGCTATTTTAGCTATTTACAATTGATAAATGAAAGTTTGTGTCATGAGGAAGAACAGAAAATTTCAATTTTATTGTTTTTATTTGAAACATAAAAATGCATGGTGTCCTTATTATTACTTTAAAAAACCACAATTTTTCATTATTGCATTTACATTTTTTAGTAGAGGGGCGGCGGCTAATTCTCGGCGCCAAGTGTTTCTTTTTAAATCCTTTATATTAACTCGTGGCGTCTGCTTGCTTGATGGATTGCTTGATGCCTTGCTTGCCGAAAAAAACTTTTTATCGATTTTTTACCGACTACCTCGTATGCTAGCAAGCTGAAATTTTGCAAGTTAGAATTAATTGACGCATGTATTATTACTACTTTGCTCTTTGTTCTTCTATCTCTAGAGTTTCAAGGTTTAATGATTTACCTAATGGTGTTACTTTGGTCAGTTTTGTATATTCTCCAGTTAATAATCAGGCAGGTCATTTTTGAATCTGCTCTAGTTTTTCAATGTTTACTTTGGTGAATGGGTCCGATACAGAAAATGCAAATTCTAGTACATGTCTCACCAAATTAAGGAAGAATTTCAGTTTATATTCTTATCTTATCTTATCTTATCTTATCTATACAGACGCTCCTTCTATGCAGAAGATAGTTGCGTCCACAGACCATGACAGATGATCTGTTGGCAAGTGATGCAGCATTCACAGGTCACGGCTTTGTGGGTTCCACGCCTTACCCAGCCGCCTAACTACATGTAGTGTTAGGTACCCATTCGGAGCGGGGTGACTCAGGGACGCCCTAGGCCCCGGGAACAAACCCTTGCCTTCACACGGATTCGAACCCGTGACCATCGGTACGACAGTCCAGTGCGCTGCCACTCGACCACCGCGTCCCTATATTCTTATTAAATATGTAAAAGTTTCTCTTCATAAGGCCAAATGTTTTTTTTTAAAAATTACTTCATTGAGATAGGGATTCAATAATAAATTCTCATTCATTATTATAACTCCTAAGTATTTTGCATCTTTGTTTTGGAAAGTTGATTTTCTTGAATGAAATATTTTGAATTTATTTGTTTCTTTTTCTTTGTTGCTCTTAACAGTTGACACTTTTCTGGATGGAAAGACATAGTCCCAATTATTTACTCATTTTATCAATTCATTTAAGTCTTTTTGTAAGATTTTGCAATCTTGTTCTGACTTAATTATTCTACAGAATATACAATCATAAGCAAAGAACCTAACTTTTGTTCCTGTTGAGATGCTGTTGTGTAAATTATTTATATAAATTAAAAAGAGTAAGAGATCTAAGTCAATTCATTGTGGAACCACTGAGTTAACTGTTATTGGCGCTGTTTTAAATCCATTAATTATTACAGTTTACTCTCTAACCAAAAGTAAAGTTGTCAGTATGTAAAGTTTATCAGTTAAAAAGTTACTACCGCCACCAATGTTCCCTTTAATCTGCATGGTTGCGCGGCCGCGCAGTTCTCTGGACGACGCAGCGCAGAGGTTTAGAATAACAGCCCAGCAAATTGTGTAGTATTGCACACAAAAAAGGATGCTGTGCAACTTTGCTCAAGACTTTTTTTTTACTTTTCATTTGGCCATGAACCTTAGAGGGAACATTGACCGCCGCCTAGCAGACATTAACATTCAAGCTGCTGGGCCCTATGACCTGACTGAACGTTACGTCATCGTTGTTGACATTTTGTTTGAATGTTCAGTTTACTGTACTTTTAGTTTATGAGTATGGCGAATGCATTTACAGCTGGAATAAAAGTTTGCAGAGCACAATAGTATGTTTTTGGAAGTATGCTGTTAGCTACTGTGTGAAATGAGGTACAGTGATGGTGGTTAGGTTGCACTCTATAGACGTAATGACCGCGAAAATTATGCGGCGTTTTGTACGAGTACCCGCGCAGTTTTTTTTCAACAATATTGACAGCTCTAGAAATGATAAGGGATATACCGGATTTCGGCTCCGGCAAATCCAGAATTCGGCCATTTTTACAAATCCGACTCAGCTTCGGCTCGGCCGAATTTTAAATATTTTAATCTGGTACACCCTAGTTACGATATTAAATAGATTGTAGACTTACACTAATTACATATTTAAATGTCAAAAAGATATTTAAAACATTCTTGTTTTCAATTAGAAAATACGGCTTTTGTTTTTGTTTGGGGGGTGGGGGGAGGGGGGTCAATGTTTTGGGACGTAATATTTGAGGGGGTCTAAGTTTTTGTGACGTTAAAAAATTGGCCAAAATCGCATATCGTCATTTATGGACGGCCCCATAGATCTTGTCTTATTTATGTGTTATGATTGTATTAATTCTAAAATCTCAATTTATTTAAATAGATTTAATCAACGTCATCCGCTTTTCAGTATAAGAAGAACAAAAATTACAATTACCAACATATTCATTGTGGTTACAAACTATTACATTTTCAAGAAATCGGACCAGAGCGGGATTCCATCGTGAATGTTCATTCTCTTTTGGGTCGAGCCGCTAGGCTCTTAAGACCCGGTTCATTTTATCGCAAGCGAGCCTCATCAAGCGGGCATCGCCGTAGAGGTAACCTTCTGCAGGTACCGTTACTTCATCTTCCAAATCCCCGCACAGCTCGGGGCACTCTTCGAGTACGTGGGCCACCGTCTCTTCTGGGTGGCCACACAGCCGACAGGCCAGTTCCCTTCTGGTGTTAAACTTGTACAGGTAGCTTCGTGTGGGACAATGCTCAGTTCTCATTCTAGTTATGAGCGTCTGATTGCTACGTCCAATTTTCCACCAGGAATCGCTTTTGCTCGGTCGCGGCATGTACTGGAATACTTTTCTGGCCGTGCTTCCAGAAGCCCAGCCCTGAAGCCATTTCTCTCGGAAATGGTCTTTAAGCCACGATCTGACCCCCAGCTGGGTCATCGGGCGATCGGGTTGGGGCTGAGCTGAACCTTCTCTCGCTAACTCATCGACCCTGTCTGAATGAGGCTCGCCACTGTGCCCAGTGATGTACTGAAGGACTACTTTTCCGCCTCGTGCTAGGATTTCACCTACTGTTTCCAAAATGACACTGACCGTTTTCGTCTCCAGAGAGGATCGACCCACGGTCTCGAGCGAACACCGTGAGTCGGTGAAAACTACGACGGTCGGGAAAACCTTTCTTCTTGCTAGACGTCGGCGCACTTCCTTCAAACCCTTGCAAATCGCCTCCAGTTCGGCGTCGTGACTACTGTATGCGGATCCGCACGGCCCTGACAGTTCGATACTGTCAGGTCCAGGTTGAGGGTATTGAATTAGTACTCCGTATCCACTTCTGCCATCCTTGAAACGCGAGCCGTCCGTAAAGACTTTTACCACACTATCGCCATAAGCTTTGATTGTCTTCAGAGTCTCGTCTCGCTGGAGCTCGACGGGACTGGCTTTCGTCACCGCTGTATTTGCCAGTGTCAAACGTAGTTCAGGCAAGTCTGAGCTTTCATGTGGTCCTCGAGCAGGGACCAGTCGCATGCGTTCCCTGTGCTTGGGTATGGGGACTGAGTCTTCTAGTTCGTAGACCGTATCCATGAAGGATGGTCTTTTCAGTCGGGTCCTCTTTACCCATCGGTCTTGTAATTGAAAGCAGGGTTCGTCATGCTCCAACCTACGGTATCGCTCCACCGTAGTCATGATTGCCTTTTCTCGCCTTATCGCCAGGGGTTCTACGTTAGACATAATTTCTACAGCGGCTGTGGGTGTCGTACGCAACGCCCCGCATACAAACCGTAGAGCTTGGTTTTGTATGCGGTCCAGACCCTCTAGAGCCGTACGGCTCGCAAAGGCCTGGACCGGGAGGCTGTAATCAATAGCACCCCTCACACTACCGAGATAGAGAGCTCTCAGTAGTCTTGCATCCGCGCCCCAACTAGTGCTAGCCAGTTTCTTCACCAGGGACAGTTTAGCTGTGGCTTTGGCACACAATTCACGCACATGGTTATGTAGCTGGACCTTCTGGTCCAGTTTGATTCCCAAGTACGTTGGTGTCCGATCCCAATTCAATCTTTTCCCACATATCTGAAGCACCACCTCATGCTTCAGTGCATTCCTTCCATTTGTGAAAATGGAATGGACCGTTTTCTCCGTATTGACTACTAGGCGCCAACGGTTGGCGTAGTCTTCGATTCGATTCAGATCTTCCTGCAGCCTGTTCTGCAGGGTTGCAACGTCCTTTCCGGAACTCCATATAGCCAGATCGTCAGCAAACATGGCATTCTGTGACCCCAGAATACCTTGTAGGTCGTGGACGTAGGCTAGGAACAATGTACAACTAAGGGCGGACCCCTGTGGGAGTCCGTCCTCCAGGCGATCTTCGTTGGATAATGACTCCCCCACTCGGGTCTTGATCGTTCTGTCCGTAAGGAACGATTTTATCCAACTGTACATGTTCGCAGTGACACCTAACTGCTGCAACTTATAAAGTAGCCCTCCACGCCACACCTTGTCGTATGCCTGCTTTAGATCGAAGAACACCGCAACGGTGTGGTTCCTCGACTGGAGTTCATTTGTGATTGTCTGAATTAGTCGGAGAGCCTGGTCCATCGGTTGGCGTCCCTTTCGGAACCCACCCTGAGTCATTGGAATGCATTTGGACTGTTCGAGGAACCAGTAGAGTCGTGCGTTCACTAACCGTTCAGCTACCTTCCCCACACACGACGTGAGGGAAATTGGCCGGTAACTGGACGGGTGTTCGCCTGGTTTCCCCTCTTTGGGAATTGGGGTTATTGTGGCCTTTTTCCACAGCTTCGGCAGCGTGCCTGTTGTCCAAGTTCTATTTATGAAACCCAGCAGTTTCATTCGACCTGTCTTGCCCAGATGTTTGAGCATTTCATTGTGAACTTTATCTGGTCCTGGTGCTTTGCCAGCCTGGCACTTGTTGAGTGCGGTTTGCAACTCTGTCATTGTGAAGGGGGCCGCGAAAACCTCTAGTTGAGGGCCCTTACTTTGTCTCCTTGAGCCTTCTTTGCGCATTCGGTCGATTGTTCGGCTAAAATCAGATCTGGCGCCTTTTTTGTTAACCTGGGCAAAGTGTTTGTTTAGCGCTCGTGCGCGCTTAACTTCACTAGCCCTTTGGCCCTTTGGTGTCGTCAAAGGGTTGGAATTCTTTGTCTTCCCTGCGCCAGATAATGCATCCAAGAGCCGCCAAACTTTTCTTCCGTCTACGAGGTCGAGTTTTTCGCACGTATTTACCCATTTCGCCTTCTTCGCTTTGTCGACAGCGGCCCGGACTTCAGCCGTCAGTCTGTTGTACGCCCTACGAGCTTCGGGCGTCTTCAGCCTGGCTGCCTTTTTCCGTGCTTTTGCTCTTTGTTTCACCAATTCTGCCAGACTCTTGTCCCAGTAAGGTCTGAACTTCTGTTTCCCGTTCGTCCTTGGGATCGTGCGCCTCGCAATCCCAAGGATTGTGTCAATAAACTGCCTGTAGGTGGCATCCATGTTGTCTCCTGCAACATCCAGCAGAGCGAGCTTGGTCTCGCTCTCGGCCTCGTACTTCCGCCAATCGGCCTTACGGAACTGCCAATGCCTTCTTTCAAATCGAGGTTTGCCTGCACCAAGTCCAAATTCAATCAGGATTGGTAAGTGATCGGAACCTACTTCCTTTAATACTTCCAGTCTATGCTTCGACTCTAGGTCAGCGGAAATAAGCGTTAGATCTGGGCGGGACTCCGTGCTGTGCCCCGTGTGCAGTAGTGTTGGTTCACTGTCTGCATTCTGTAGCCTGATGAGATTCGTATTAATACAGACATCCTCGATGTAGCGGCCTGACGCGTTCCGTTCAGCATAGCCCCAGTCAGGAGACTGTGCATTAAAGTCTCCTGCTATTATCGTTTTGCCAAAAATGACATCTTCCCCAACTGGAAGTGCGATAGGGTTTCTGGGCGTATTATAGACGTTCGTGATTGTAAAGCCAACGTCGCCTTTGAAAACTCTCACGGTGAGAGTATCAGTGTTGCTGTAACACTTAACTTCGAGCAGCTCCATCGTTAAATCATTCCGGACCGCTGTGGCAAGACCTCGACATCGCCGGTCACACTTGCAATGGTATAGCGAGTAACCAGTGATATGGAACGGCTTCCCCTTGAGGAGCGTTTCTTGGAACAGTGCCACATCCACTTTCCGTTCGTGGAGTATTTTGGTTACTTCGTGTGCCTTTTGCCTTATGCCACAGACATTCAACTGTAAAACTACCAGGGCTTGTTCAGGATGGCCCTTCGCACCCATACAAGGACGGCCAGTCACCGATTGACCGCTTGGACATGGCCTGTCGTTCGTCACCATGCCTCTAAGAGGGGGGGTAGCCAACCGACCCGACGTACCACCATCCGCCGAGAAGGGGTTTAGAAGGTCCGTTCCGGGACCTGCTTTTTTCGATATATGAACCATAGAATAGAGAGGGGGTAGGCAGAAATCTTCAACCCATTGAGGACGGTCCGAGTGCGTTCCGCCCCTTGCCCAGAGGGTCTTCCTGTCTTCGGCGTTCCTAGCCGGGCACTGTTGGGTATGGGTCTGCTCCCACACCCAGCACCGGGCCTCTCGGTGAGGCCATGCCCCACCCCCCGGTTGTCCGGAGGGTTCCAGTGCGTATGCTTGGCGATTTCGCCGGGGTTAGTCAGTTTCAGGTCGCAGCCACTTCCGCGACCCTACTTATCTCCCGGGCCCCGTAAAGGCCAACCCCTTCCGAGAGCGGGATTCCATCCCACTATCTGATTTTACATCAAAGTCATCCGAAGCTCTAGCGAAGCTCATTTGTATTTATGATTTTTTAAAGTTATAGCTGTTTGTCATTAAATGGACATCAATCAAGTTTTTTTGTAACCTTTAAAATTCATTAATCGTCTTGCCAGGAAATCACGAAATTTGATTATAAGAACCATTGTTGAGTATGAAAGTATTAGTATTAGCATAATTAAAATACAGCGTAAGTGGTAACTGTAAGCATATATTATAGTCATATAGCATAGTTTTTACGACTAGTCGTAGCAGCAAATAACTCGACGGGATGTTGCTAGTAATGCTAATGTTCCGACATGTAGCACTATCAATAGCAACATCCCGTCGAGTTGTCTGCCGTTACTTTGGCGTAGCAGCAGACCCTTCGTTTTTTAAAAAAAAATACTCAGTTACTAATTATGTCAATTAATTTGTCAAGTAGGTAGGGTTGCCAGATGTCCGGTTTTTAACCGGACTGTCCGGTATTATCGTTATTTGTCCAGTTAAAAAATTGAAGCAATACCGGACATGCATTTATCCGGTATTTTCAATTTTCTTTAATTCAATACACTAGTAAGCTTTTTAAAGCAATCTTACAATCTTCTGATTATAGAATCGACCGTTTGACCTAATTACGCATCGAAATTTGCAATTCGGATTGTAATAAAATACACACCCAATGTCTTTTATTTTATAAAGGAAGCACGTAAAGAATTAAACTTCAATCCATTCTGGCATTACAAAACAATTTTAAACGACCCACAGACTGATGAACGTAATCGGATGTGCTTTGAATCTGTGAGAAGTGAACTATTTGTGTTTTTTAAATATAACGTATACCTGCATATAATTTAAAGAGGCAATTTCTAAGAACAAGAAATTATTGAAAGCATCCAAGTCTAGTGATAAATATAAAGTCAATTAGCGTTTTATTATTTCAAAATGCTGATGATTATTGTGCAGTGTAGTGACAGTATTGTATTTAGTCAAAGTCTTCAAAAAGACAAAAATAGAAAGTTCGAACTTAAATAATAGTTATGAGATGTTTAAAAGACCCTAACATGAACAAAAATTTATTGTTTAGTGACATAATCTTGCTATTAGAGTCGCAGATTTGCAAAGCCTAATGGACCACTTTGCCAAGGCCGCCAGCGACTTCGGCCTAACCATCAGCCTCAAAAAGACTAACGTGATGAGTGATGGCCCAGGATGCTGATCCACCCAACATCACCATCAATTGTTGCCAACTTGAGGCCGAGGAACACTTTACATACCTTTGCTCCAATATCACCAACAACCTGACCCTTGATTCCGACCAAGACATAAGGATCGGCAAGGCCTCCACAACTCTGGCCAGGCTCTCAAAAAGATACTGGAACAGCAAAAAGCTGACCATCAGAACCAAAATTGCTGTGTACCGTGCATGTGTGCCAAGCACCCTCCTTTATGCCAGTGAATCCTGGACCCTATACTCCAGACAAGAAAGGAGATTGAGTGCTTTCCACATGCGCTGTCTCCGCGCATCCTGGGAATCGCGTGACAGGACCATGTCACCAACAATGAGATGCTACAACAGGCAAAAATACAAAGCATGACAACTGTTGTCCGTCAGCGTTGGCTCAGATAGTTGGGACATGTGCGCAGATTGGAGGATGGCAGAATCCCAAAGGATATCCTCTATTCTGAACTAGCCAAAGGAAAGAGGACTACAGGCCGGCCTCACCTCGTTACAAAGATGTCTGCAAGAGAGACCTAAAAGCTATTGGCATCGACATAAATAGTTGGGAGGAACTCGCTGGGGACAGGTACAGATGGAGACAGGCGTTGACTGCCGGGCTAGAAGCAGGAGAAAGAAACCTGCAACAGGTCGCATACGTAATTTGCATTAAGAGGAAAAGTAGAGCAAATCAGCCAAACACAAATACTACCTTTCAGTGTCAGAAGTGCAGCAAAGGCTGCCATTCGCGAGTGGGCGTGTACAGACACAGAAGAAGCTGCAAAGCCATGCGCGCAAATTCCACAGGAGCACAGAAAATTCCGTCGTCTTACGAGACATAAGGAAGCCAACAATCTTGCTATATTTTGATATTTGCAATACTGTAATTTTCTCCAGAAAACATGGCATAAGCACAGAGGCGTAACTAGGGTTTCGGCGCCCTTGGCTAATTTATTTTTGGCGTCCTTGATAAATTGACAAGTTTCAGCTTTGCGATTTTTTCATTTTTTGGAAAAAACAATTGGATTTCTCTTATTTTATTTATGACAATAATTACGGTTCTGACAATGACAGTAATTCAATGTGAATATAAAAAATGCATGAGACAGGAAAAATACTAATTTGCAGTTGATTATTTACTAAATAATACCAAATAAATTGGTGGATAAAACTGGATATTGTTGCGTTAATAAAGAACACAGCAAAACTTGAAGTAACATGTATTATAAATAAAAACAATAGTATCAATGTGTCATACTCATTATCTCATACATAACGATAGAAACTCACAATTAAAAGTAAATTTAAGTAACACTCCGCACCGATCCACTCCTATGTCTTATATCAAAGGTTCAAAGCTTAACTTTTCTTGCTTTTTAATGATTGCAAAATTAGTGATTATTTCATTGAAATTTATTTGACTGGTTGTTGACCTGAAGTCGATCTCAAGTAATTTTTGATAATTTTAAGTTTGCTGAAATGTTTTCATTGCACAATTTGTTTGTGTATTTTGTATTTTATTCTACTATGGTTGGCATTGTAAGAAATGGTTTCAGAGCTAGTTTGATATTCGGGTACGATTCCTACAATTCCCGTGCAGCCAGAACATTTAGAAGATCTAAATGAAACATGTCATCGTGATTTTTTTTGTTTGTGTGTGCAATAGTTCGATCATTTGGTGTTTAAAGTATTTTATTTCAATTATAAATTGCTCTTTATTTATTTCAGTTTTTGAGTTAGGGAAACTGGTGTAATAGGCGCAGATTAATCAAGGACAATGTTGACATTGAGAAGGGGGGGGGGAACAGCCATAGCGGCTAGAGGGCTTGACAGGAAAGAGAAGCCTTGTCTGATGTTTCATTTGAAGGAGCCAACTAGAGAGGAGACACCTTCCCTCCCCTCCCCCACTTTATTCCCTAGACAGTGGGATGGGGATAGTAAGATTTTTCTTTTTAATTAAAAGAAAGACTGTAAAATCATATTGACATTTGTATGATAAGATGCCCCGCAAAGGTCACAAACATAATGAAAATATTGTAATGGTTTAAATGAAATATATATAAATGTATTTAACTATTCACTTTTTTTGTTATCGAGAATAAAAGTGAAATACAGTCTGACCTGGCTAAGTCGAAATTCCTTAAGTCGAAAACCTCCCTATATCAAATTAATTGTTAGGTCCCGGCGAAATTAATGTATTTTAGATCTCCTTAACTCGAAGATTTTTGGCTTTCAACCTCTCTTAGTCCAATCTTCCAAGGCGTTTGGGTTATTATTCTGGAGTGACATTTCAGAACACGTGTTCCGTAGAGCCACGTAAATGGATGTAAATTATTATTTTAGTGCATTCCACGAGGGATTAAGTGACCCTTGTAAGTACAAAAAATGACAAGGACAAGAAATAAACAAACCCACAAAAACAAAGTTTTTGACTATAAATCCCTTATATATGAGACATAACTAACAGTATTGATTATTTTCAAACATTTACAGACTGACACCGAGTGATGTCCCTTGTCTTTAATAAATGGGGGTGGGATGTGAGGGGGTGATGGCACGACGGTCGGCGTCAACTCAAACTCACGTGGAAGTGGAAGAAAAATACAATAACAAACAGTGAATTTGAATTACATACCTCATATAAGGATAAACTAAAAATACATTAATTTAATTACGGTATGATCAATCGATCTGAAATTTTGATACGATGCATTGTTAGGTGAGTCGGGTCCGTGTGCCAAATTTCAGCTCGATCGGATCACTGGAAGTGGGTCATTTTGGACTTTTCTTTTTCCGCCCGCCCAGCCCATGAGATGATGAGATGATGAGACGGCCGCGAAGTTAATATAAGGGATTTAAAAAGAGTTATAACTATATATAATTTGCGTCCCTTTGCTGCATGATGTGACTCTTTTTAAAAAGGATAATCTTACTCCCCCAATCACACTAACGAGGGAGTAAATTGGGGGAGTGGAGGGAATGTGTCTCCTCTCACAGGCTTGTGTCGGTATGTCAAAGCAAGTTGGCTCCTTTCATATGAAACATCAGACACCGGCTCTCTTTCATGTCAGGCCTACTAGCCGGTATGGCTGTTTCCCCCACCTCTCAACATAAACATTGTCCTTGATTAATCGGCGCCTATTACGCCATTTTCCCTAACTCAAAAACTCCGCTTTTTTCCGAGTCCTTTTGATTTCGACTTAGAGAGGTCCAACTGTATTTATTTAAATACAAATTTAAAAATTAGAGATTTAGTGGCGCCCTTTTAAGCTGACGCCCTTGGCAACTGCCCCGATGCCAACCCGTTGCTACGCCACTGCATAAGCAGACATATTACCAGACAGAAAAAAAAACAATTTTATTATTTTATTATATTATTGCATTTAATAATCATGCCATATTTTGAAAATATAATAAAGCAAGGATGTTTAATGCGATTCCAATCTTATTCTATATTTAATATACGAATGTTGCAACGCATCATTATTATCTTGATTTGATCATATGAATATTAATGACATTTACAGACTGTAGCACTTTTTGAATTCACACAGTTCACTTATTAACATATTCAATGATGCCAAAACCGCAAATTATTCATGTTGCTATTTTGGCTTTTTGTGCCATCGACAGTCGACACTAGTGTCCAGTATTTTTGAGACAGCCATCTGGCAACCCTACAAGTAAGGGTACTCTTTTTATAAGTTAAATCTATAGTCACTTGGTTTTTTAGTTTATGACATGATCTTAAAAAAAGACTATTAATAAAGTATTAGTAACAGTTACCTTCAAGTTCTAGCTAATATTTATAGATGATGATTTTAGATTTACAATGTTTAAATTAGGGCTGCGGAAATTAACGATTAATTTCTCGATAAATCATTAAAATGTTTTTAAAGATTAAAAATTTTTTTAACGATTAGTCGATCCACCACTTATAAATGAACTGGAAGTCAAAAAGTAAAATATTTCGGCCGATAAATATAAACTAATTTCTGGACGATTAAACGAGCAATTTTTAAAGAAGACATTCCAGTGTTATTTCGATTTTCGACAAGTACATTTAAAAAATGTTACTTATGACACCTTAAATGTCAATTTTTGGCTTTACTCGAAATTAACGATTAATTAATCGTTAATTTTTCAAAAGTTAACGATTAAATTTAAATTAATCGTTAACAGCCCTAAATTAAATGTATCATCATCATACATTTCAATTAAAATATAATATGATATGTATGCATTTTTTTTGTATTCGCATTTTCATTTACCTATGTTTTAATTTTTTTTCTCAAATATAAATAACTTTATAAAAGCTAAAATATTAAGAATTTATTTTATTTATACATTTGTTATTATTTTATTTGTATATTACTATTACTAATTACTATTATAATAAAGACGAAACGGGATCCTGAATATCTGGCGTAGGCTAATTATCTATAATTAATTATAATCTATACAAATGAAAGTTATTGGTAAAAATGAGGCAGTAATTTTTTGAATGGGTCACACATTATATTGTAAAACATTTTTTAAAACACAAATCTAATTTTCAACATCAACAAAATATAGAAATATGTCATATTTCTATTTTGTCATATTATTATTATTATGACATAATTTATAGGACATTGCTCTAATTTGAATGAGAGAGACTCCTTGGAGCCTTGGTGTTTTGTCACTTTTCTCCATTTAGTTTGACTTATGAACGACACATTTTTTTTTAGAATTGGCAAAGTTGACGAGTGCTATCTCTAATGAGATTAATTCCAATTTGTCAGTTTTTGATTTTATAAATTGTCCTTTTTGTATGTGAGTTGAATAATTGCTTCTATTTTTATACAGACAATATGAATGTTAATAGCAATAGATTATATAATCATTGTCTGAATAGAACATAATGTGTGTAAATAGCACTTGACACAGGAAATTCGCCAATTTTGAAAAAACAACGCATATTTTTTTAAAACGTACATTGAATTCATTTATTGCTTCACAAAGATATCTTTAAGTTAATGACTGAATGTTGACATAAAATTGTTTTCTAAATACATTTCACGAAGAGTATTAAATTCTTTGACAGTCATAGTGTCAATCAACATAATTAAGACGGCTAATTATTAGCCCTTAATTAATATTGAATTATATAATTTAAGACAATTTTTTTGTCATGTTGTGTTGTAAATTCATTAAATTGTAAACATTTCATTTCATAAAATATTCTACAAATATGTTTGAATCACTTTTAAGGTAATTATTAAAATATGCATAAGTCGTAGTCCGTAGACTTAAAAAATGTAACTAGTTTGTTTTTATCTTAGTTAAAAATAATTTCTTTTTTAACATAATATTTATATTGTCTAACAATGAACAATTAAACTCAGTTTAAACTGGTTCAATATTTTTGTGTGTAGTGTAGTACTAGTGTAGTGTAATTTTACAAACACAAATTTTCTTTATTACTATTATTTATTAATAATAATAGTATTAATTAATAGAGTTTAAATTATTTTTTAAACTTAAACATAAAGTATAAGTAAGTAAGACAGTTTTCTCAGTTGTTTAAATTGAAATCTGTTTCCTCTCTTTTGAAACAACTCTTCATTTTTTGTTTACATTAATCATTAATCTTTTTTTTAAAATCTCTCCATTTCAATCTATAGAACAATAATAAATTCTACTTAAAAAGTACACAACGATGTCGGCCAAACTGGAAATTTCCGGTGCCATTATTGATGGGATATCATCCGTGAGAGAAGATGAAGAACTCCAGGATTTCGTTGTTGAAGTTGAAGGCAAAGAATTTAAATGCCATCGTCTGATACTCAGCGTGTGTTCTGGATTTTTCCAAGGCCTTCTCAGGTTGGGATGATAGAATCACTGAATCAGAGGACCAAACTTGAAGGCATCTCCAAGGAAATGTTCGCAACTATCTTAGATACTCTCTACACCGGATGTGACCATCTGACACGTGACAACATGCTAGATGTTTGGTTGGCTGGAGATCAACTTCAAATTAAAGTTGGCGTTGATAGTTGTGTAAATTTCATAATAAAGAATATTTATCTGGAAACTGTCTTCTCCATTTTGGAAGTAGCTTCGCAACTAATGCATCAAAATATAACAGAAATGTGTGAATCCTTTCTCAAAAGCAATATCTCATTAGAAACTTGGGAAATTATTTATTCATCTGCAAACAGGCTAGAACTTAAATTCATCTTGTCAAATGTTAGAGAGTTTATAATAAAAAATTATGAACAGGTCATCAAATCTAAAGAATTTTATTCACTTCGGGAATGTGACTTGCTTGAAATTATAAAAAATCAAGACTTGGTTGTATCCACCGAAGATGTTGTCATAGAGTCTATTCTAAGTTGGGTCAGGGATGAAAGTCGTACTGGATCTCAGAATATTGTGAAATATCGTACAGATGATCTTCAGTCTGATCCAGCCGTAGCAGGACAAAATGGAAAGAAGGAAGATAACAATGAAATGGTAAAGAATCCTGTAATTGAATCAGGTGCAAACTGTAATAATTAATGGATCTAAATCTGCACCAATAAAGGTTAACTCAGGAGTTCCACAAGGAACTGTGCTAGGTCCCTTACTCTTTTTAATTTATATAAATGATTTACCCAACAAAATCTCAACAGGTACAAAAGTTAGGCTATTTGCTGATGATTGTATAATCTATAGAACAATTAAATCAGAACAAGATAGCAAAATTTTACAAAAAGACTTAGATGAATTGATAAAATGGGAAACTAACTGGAGTATGTCTTTCCATCCAGAAAAGTGTCAACTGTTAAGAGTAACAAAGAAAAAGAAACAAATAAATTCAAAATATTACATTCATGGAAAAGAACTGACCCAAACTAAAGATGCAAAATACTTAGGAGTCTTAATAAATGAGAAACTATCATGGAATCCCCATGTCAATGAAGTTATTAAAAAATCAAACAAAACCTTAGGCTTTATAAAAAGGAACTTTAACAAATGTAATAGAGATATAAAACTAAAATGCTACCTCACTTTGGTGAGACCTGCACTAGAATATGCATCTTCTGTATGGGACCCATCCACCAAAGAAAACATTGATAAACTAGAACAAATTCAAAAAAGAGCTGCCAGATTCATTACTGGAGAATATTCGAAACTGACAAGAGTAACACCATTAGTTAAATCATTAAACCTTGAAACACTAGAGGATAGAAGAACCAAGAGCAAAGTAGTAATCATACATAAAGCAATTAATTCTAATTTAGAAATACAACACAAAGATAACTTAATACAACCCTCAGATAGACATAAGGATAAAAACACCTTTCTTATTCCGTATGCAAGAACAAACACATACAAGTTTTCCTTCTTCCCGTCCGGAATTCGGGCGTGGAATGGGTTGCCTGAAGAATCCAGGAAAACCAACACTTTATCAACATTTAAATCTCTAATAAAAATGCAGGACTAAACACAAACCATAGATAAGCGTAGGACGCAATAATCTTCTGTATAGAAGGAGCGTCTGTAAACAGATAAGATAAGATAAGGTGCTAGTAATGAGACTGCCTATAAAAAAGAAATTTCAATTGAGGATCGCAAGTAATGCCTTGACCGACTACTTTCAAATACCAGAATTTGTCTTGTTAATCTAAGAACACTTAAAAAATTATCCCGTGATTCTTTGGTCATGGATAATAAAGCAGCAAGAGAAATGGTCATGGATGCCGCTTTGCACAACTCAAAGTTATACCAACACGGTCAATGTTTACCAGCAGCCATTCATAGACGATGTAGTGAGTTAGAGAATGTTGGAGTGATGAGTAATCAGAGTGGCAAATGTCATGTTCTTGCCTTTAACTCTAAATTTCAATGGTTTAAACTTCCAAAGTGCCCCTTTCTCACTGATTGCTGTCGTGTTAAACTGTTTTCGTACATGACAGATTTCTTTGCACTCGGTGACTTTAACTATAGAAGCAGCCTGTGTGTGTTTGTTCAAAATGATTGGCGCGAAGTACTTAAAATGAAAAGCATTGGATGGAAAGGTGTGGCTGTAGATGAATTTATATATTTAATTAATAATTCTATTCCTAATAATGAAGTGAAAAGACTTAATCCAAGACTGGGGAAAAGATCTCTTGAGAAATTCATTTGTTTCCCCACACTGAATAGAATAGAACACATATGTTCCGATGATCTATTCATACTATTGTTTTGTTCCGAGAAAATAAATAACGTTTCCAAAACATTTGTCCATTGTCTTAACACCTGGTCCAAAACTTGGACAAAACTGGACAACCTGGAAGGATCAGTAAAAAATATTGTCAGTTTTAGAAAAGAGAAACAATTATATATTCTTCAAGCTAATGGCAACCTGTGGGAAGTTAAGAGCGATGAAGACAAAGGTTTACATCTTAAACTAGTTGGACCTATCTGGCAAGGGGATTATGAGCTGTATGGAGCCATCTGTTTTAATGATATACTTTATCTTTATGGAAACAAAAGTATTCAGGGCAAACTAACTCCGATTTCTTTGTTTTCAAAAATTGTTTCATCAGGTGGCCAAGGCAACTGGTCAAACATTGTTCCTGCTGTCCTCAAAAAGTCAATTTTAATTGAACATTAAATTTTTGCAATGTATTTGTCTTTTCCCTTTCTTTACAGTACCGTCATACTAGAAGTTATCCCTAATTAAAATATAATTTTCATTTCAAATTTAACAACAATGAGGTTGTTACAACTGAAAAATGTTTTCTTATACATTTAAGTGTGCGATTCAAGGAATGCAGTAACTGCTACAGATCATTATTTCCATTCTATGACAATCTATAATATAATTAATATAATGACAAAAGAAGTAGCTTCAAGATTAAAAAATAAATTTTCAATAATGTTGTTTATTCATCTAATCTTTTTAAGGGATCATTGATAAAAAATTGTTTTTAATTTAGCAAACTTGTAAATGTTGCATTATTTAATTAGAAAAATCATTTTTATTTGCAATTTTGATATTTTTCATTGTTAAAATGTTCATGATACTCCTGTAATTTTTAAAACATTACAATTACTGTTTTAAAATGTGTTTTTTGGACCAGCAATTTTTAATAATTTTCACACCGGAAATTAAATCTTATAGTTACAGTTTTTTCCCGTCATATCATTAACAAACTGTTCATGACAGTGGCATATAGAGAGACTCTGGCAACTTTGTTAGCTTTGTGAAGCTCATGTCGGATTGTCTGATCACAGCAGTGTTTTTTGCATTATGTCAAGAGAGCTACTTTTCACAAACTCACGAAGGCAATAATTTGTTTTGCTAATCACCTTATAGAATTATAGAGGAAAAGTGTCAAATAGAAAACTCGGCTTTTTCCAAATAACTGATGCAGTGCCCCCCACCGCATAAAATAATATATCTATAGGGTACCTTAGTACCTATGTGGTTCAAGGCATGGACATTAAGCTAGATATTAATTTTATTCTAATTACTCCATTGTTAAACTTGCAATATTATTTAAGATAGTGTATTAGGAGTGGGCAGGTATACATCTTTGGTTGACGGTATAAAATCTTAGACTGTATCAATGATTTCCTCAAATATTAAATATTAGTATTTATCATTACAAGTAATTAAAATAATTTAATTTTCAATTACAGTATATCCATCAGCCTGTTGGAGAAATATTTGCTTTATTTCACGGTTTCTTGTTTATTTAAGCAATAACCTTCATTTTCTTTTTGTTTTTCTTAGTAAAATTTACATTTAAAAATAGATATTAAATATTGTGTTTATCATTGCTAACTACTTCCATTAATTTTTTATTTAAATATTTATTTCAATTAATTACTAAATATATCATGATATTGTGATAAATTTATTAGCAGTTTAATTATTACTATTTTCAAATACAGCATAAATTATTTCAGTTGTAATTATTTTAATGTATTTTAATACAGTATTTAGCTTTGTAATTACCTATTTTTATTTTTTTTAAAGGATCGTACAAATAAATTTTTAATATGATAATAATTAAGTATATTGTATGAATGTGTAAAACTTAAATTCACAAAAATATGTTAACCCTACATTGAACATTTTTTCTCCACTGTAGAGAGCTACATGCAAGCACACACGTCCATTGTATGTTGAGTAATTTGGTAAATCCAAAAATCTTTTTTTCATAATTTCTTTATGAATTTTTAAAGGAAAAAAAATGAATTTAGGTTACAAAAAATATCATGTCCGTCCTAATGGGGCGCATCACCTTCAGTGCTTACAAAAAAAAATTGTTTAGCCTATTTTAATTTTTTTCACCCCAAATTCTTGGATTGTAAAACTCAGAACTTTTGTTTATAATTACTTGGTTTTTATGCTTTAGTGGAAAAAAATAGCCTACACTTACTGTCATTTAACTTTCAATTGTAATATGTTTTTGTATAATTACTGGGTTATTCACTTTGGTGGAAAAATAAATTTGCCTATGCTTACTGTTATTTAACCTTTATTTGTAAAATGTTTTTTGTAAATTTAATAAGCAATTTCATTTGTAAGAGCACTTAATAACTTGTCGTCTAACCGATATATGAAGATTTTTCTGTATCTATGTTTATTGTGAAGTATTTAAAAAATTATTTTCACCAAATAGTTTGAAAAAAAAGTAGCCAGGATCTTGATAGATATTTATGTTATAACTATAACTTCATAACATCCCAGCCAAAGTCAAAACAATATGAACAGAGATATTTTTAAAAATAACTTTAAAAAAAAATTAGTTTCGATTAGATTTTAACATTCTACCTTGAGATGTAAAGGCAAGTATTTCACCCATTTCATCAACGGCAAGACATATTTCTGAATTGTATTTGTTTTCAGCTTTTCCCAAGTAAATGAGCTTTCGAGTATGAATTTTTAAAGGAAAAAAAATGAATTAAGGTTACAAAAAATATCATGTCCGTCCTAATGGGGCGCAGTAAAATACTAATTTGTTTGAAACATGGCATAGCCGATATTTTAACAAATTTAAGTAATTTTATCGCGAACATGCATTGTCAGCAAAGATGTAAAATTTTTGCAAAAAATCAAGCAATCAGATTTCAGTGAAGTGTATGAAAATTTAATTGCAAGATTTCACTAGAGCAAACAGGTGATAAGTTATACAAACTGATAACATAGCGAGATAAAGCAAAACTGAGATAACAAGTACAGAACTACGCTGTGTAATAAAAAAGAATTGGAGGAGTTCAATAGAATAAAAGTCAAAGTGGTGACTGTGTTTGTAATCCTCTCAAGAAACATATGTCTGTGAGAATTTAGACAAGAAAAAGATGCTGATTTTCTTAAAATTTTAATAAAGATCTGAAAATGTGTGTGTGTTGAAATTCTTTTTTAAAAAAATCATTTTTTGAAACTTTTGAAGGATGTATCAGTATTAAGTTGTTGATATTCCTTTAAATTTTTATTTTTTTTACTTTTATCTCTAGTGAAATAAAAAAAACCAAAAAAACATTAGTATTTTTTATTTTGTTTCATTAACAATCTTGAATTAAGATCTTCATGTAGATTTAATTTATGCCATATAACATTTAAAACATAATAATAACTTTTAGCAATTTTATTAACTTGAAAAATAAACATTTTAGAAAATAAATATGACAAATATAATTTGAAATATATTCTCTGATTTTTAGACAAACAATCAAGTCATTTTCACCTTTAATATCAATTCACTTATAGCCTTTAGCTTCTTACATCAAGTCAATTCTACCTCTTATATCAAGTCAATTCTACCTCTTACATCATGTCAGTTCTACCTCTCATATCAAGTCAATTCTACCTCTTATATCAAGTCAATTCTACCTCTCATATCAAGTCAATTCTACCTCTTACATCAAGTCAATTCTACCTCTTACATCAAGTCAATTCTACCTCTTATATCAAGTCAATTCTACCTCTTACATCAGCGGTTTTCAAACTGTGGTACGCGTACCACTGGTGGTACGCCAGGCCTCTCTAGGTGGTACGCGAAAAATTTTGAAAACAATTTAAATTGTGACCATATTTCTTTGATTGTATCTATTGCTCAAATTTTATTTTTAAAAACTTGTTATTAGTTAACTAGTAAGTATCAGGGTTGTTAACAATACTAAAAAAAATTATTGGCAATACCAATACCAATACTGCCTGTAAAATCTATTGGCAATACCAATACCAATACAATTTTAAAACCAGTATTGCAATACCAATACCAATATTTATTTATTATTGCCTTACCAATACCAATATTTGGGTCATTCGACGAATAAAACGCAAACACGTAATTCATCGCTCTATATCACTTACATCGATAAACGATAACAACATTTTTGGCTAATTTAGACAATGTATTTTTAACCAAATTTTGTTCAAAGTTAACACTTGCTTCATCAGTTTTCCTCAAAGCATTCAAAAGTCTTTGACAACATATTAAATAAGTCGGCATACCTTAACGTCCTTAAGCAACAAGATTTTTAATATGTATAGGCCTACTGTACACATATTGTGAATGAATGAATGGATGGATGGATGACTGAATGGATGAATGAAGCAAATGACTGTCATAGAAAAGCAAATGATACATAAACGGTTAAACATCATACTATAGTAAAAAAAAAGTCAGACCGAGTCAATGGATTGCATCACATCTGGAAAACTAACGATGAATTTTAGTAGAGTTCACAGGGTAACGCCACCTATTTGGCCGTTACCACTTAGCCAGGCGAAGAAAAGTAACCATTTCAAAATGCGCACTGCTCAGTCAATGCTCATTGCCAAAGATATCATATATGATTTGATTTCTATTATCATTCATTCCATTGATCAGTCTCATTCAAAAATTGTTTGTCAATGTCACTCGCAAGATGGCGACACCAAAGAAAAATTTATTATATTCAGCTTTATTCACAACCAATGTTGTAGAGAATTTATTGAATATTGCTTTTAGTATTGGTTAAAAATCAATACCAATATCAAAAATAATTATTGGCAATACCAATACCAATATCAAATTTCAAGAAGTATTGCAATATCGTCCCAATACTGAAAAAAGTATTGGCAATACCACCAATACCAATACAATATTGCAATATTAACAACCCTGGTAAGTATTAATTACAAAAAATGTTTAATTGGAACACATTTAGGCAATAGTTTGAAGCAAAATAATTCCCAAACGCAACAGATTTCTAAAAATCAAATGCAGATGTGCCAAGTAGTGCATTAACTTGGCGGCGATGGCCAATTCATAGGCCTACGACCCTACGTGACCTATTATTCTAATTGGCTTTTTTGTAAAACTTTTAATTCTCTTCCATAAATACTTATTATTTATACTCAAAAATATCTATCTTCCAACACAATTGCATACGAATATCTCCTATTATAGTGTTGATTCTACAATTAAATAATCTATGGTTGTAAACGCGCCAACTGGCAACTGTGCGAAGGAATTCTGTTTTCTGGTAGAGGTAGCACAGACGTAAATAGTATACTGTGGACTGTGGAGGTAGTCTTGGCAGTTTGACTTTAGATTTGGCACTTTTATGCGGTGTTCGTAGTTTATTTAAATTTTAATGTGGAAATGTATAATTAAGAAGTTTGTGAATATACATTCTAGGTTCCGTGGCAAAATTTTTGAATATTGGCCTAGCAACTGGCTATATGTTTGAAATACCAAATTTACTTATGCTAGGCCTTACGATTTCTAGTCGCACGATTGTTCGGTCGAGAACTTTTTGAATATTGGCCTAGCCACTAGCTATATGAATCAAACCAGGTTTAGGCTAGGCCTCCACTTGCGATTTCTAGCCGTGCGATTGTTCAGTCGTGAAAATGGAACACAGTGTTTCAAATACAAATGCACACAAATGCGACTGAACAATCGCAGCGATTAAAATGTTGCAACCAGTCCAATTATTTTCCAATGGAACACACGGACAGGCATTGTTCAGTCACAATTCTATAGTAAAAGTCTGTATTCTGTAACGTCGTATGAAGCAACACAATTGAATATATTAAAAGGTAAACAGATTGATGTCGAACAATTCCAATACCATCAACCAGCACCTATTCTATTCAATAAAGGCACGCAATTTCTAAAGAAATCCATTGCAAAACTACTAAATTCAATTATTTATCTGTGTCTGGTGCGCCTCTTGTAAATTTTCTGCGACAATGATTTTACGGTCGCTGCGACTAGAAGTCGCAATTGGAGGCCTAATCGTTTCAAATACAGCGCAGATCATAAACTCATAGATTGTAATATAGTTATTATACTTATAAGCACATATAGTGCATAATTAGCATTAAATAAAATTTATAAACAATATAATCCTAATTATAATTATTGTTACAATTCTTAATCTTTAAACCCATCAATGGATAAATGGTTAAAAATCAACCGCTTAAAACAAAGTTAGAACCGGCCAATGCTAGGGTTAGTAATGAATCCACCAAGGCTAGCACTCGAGAACAAAGCTTGAATTTTAACCAGAATGAAGATGATGGCACTCGTAAGCAGCGAAAGATTATTAGACGGTATGACGAAAACTATTTATACTTTGGATTTACTTGGTGTGGTGACAAAAATGAACCCCAGCCTCAATGTGTCATTTGCAGTGAAAAACTTTCAAATCATTCAATGAAACCCTCTCTGCTTCAGCGCCACTTCAATACAAAACATACCCTTTATAAAGATAAACCACTTGAATTTTTTAAAAGAAAAAAAATTGAAATGCAACTAAGTAAGATAAGTTTAAAGTCATTTACCAATATTAACTTACAAGCATTGGAAGCGTCTTATTTTGGTCAGTTTGCGAATTGCTCAAACAGGGAAACCACACACTATTGGGGAGAGCCTAATATTACCTGCTGCTAAAGATATTTTAACTTGTTTGTTAGGACAGAATGCTGCCAAAAAACTTGATAATGTTCCTTTGTCGGATAACACTGTTTCCAGACGCATTCAAGATTTAGCTTGTGAAGTAAAGAAAATCCTCATTCAAAGGATACAGAAAAGCAGATACTTTGCAATTAAGTTAGATGAGAGTACTGATATTACAAACTTTGCTCAATTGATGACGTATGTTAGGTATGAACATGAACAGGCAGTTGAGGAAGAATTTTTGTTCTGCGAATCTTTAGCTGAGCGGACAACTGCTAATGAAATATTTTAAAAAAATTAATGATTTTGTTGTTGCCAATGAAATAAATTGGAAAAACTGTGTTGGGGTTTGTTCTGATGGGGCAGCTGCTATGACAGGCAAACATGGTGGAGTGGTTACTCAAATTAAGCAAGTTGCACCGAGAGCCAACTTCACACACTGCAGCATCCACCGTGAAGCATTGGCATCCAAAGCCATGCCCGACACTTTAAAAACAGTTTTAGACCAGGCTGTTAAAATAGTTAACTTCACAAAAGCTCGAGCTCTAAACTCACGCATGTTTACAATAATTTGCAATGAAATGGGAAGTGAACACAATAACCTTCGTTTGCACACGGAAGTACGCTGGCTATCTCAAGGGAAAGTTTTAACTCGGCTTTTTGAACTACGCTCAGAAGTACAAATGTTTCTGTTGAACAGCAAATTTGAAACATCGCATTTACTTTTGGACGAATTGTGGTTAATGCGTTTGGCATATTTGGCGGATATTTTTGGGAAACTAAACGAACTGAATACGAGTTTGCAAGGAAGAAATATCACTCCATTTACTGTTGTGGATAAGATAAATGCAATAGTAAAAAAGCTTCAGTTCATTTTGTCAGATCTTGAGAAATCTTGTGTAGCTTCATTTTCTTCTCTTGAGTCTTTTGTGATGGAGAATAAGCTGCAACTTCATGCTAATTTGATTGAAGACATTAAGAAGCATTGCTCTCAACTGATACTGAATTTTCAATCATATTTTCCTGAACAGTTGGATAATAAAGAATGGATTCGAAATCCATTTTCGGATGTGGTGTTGCCGGCTGATTATTCAGTTTTTGAAAGAGAACAGTTTGTTGAGATTTCATGTGATGGTGAATTGAAGAATGAATTTAAAAAAGACATGCTGTGCGATTTCTGGTTGAAGCGAAGGAATGAATGTGGATTATAATTTCTGATCGAGCTTTAAAGTTTCTGATTCCTTTCAACACGTCATATTTGTGTGAAACTGGGTTTTCAGCTATGCTTGCAATAAAAAATAAATACAGAACAAAGCTTGAACTTGAACCAGATTTGCGATTAAAATTAACAAACATAAAACCTGACATTGCAAATCTGTGTGCGTCTAAACAAGCTCACAGCTCACATTAACATTTCTATTTTCATTTTTTATTGATACTCAGAATGAGCTCCATAAAATAAAATATTAACTTTTCTATGTCTAAGTTTACCTTTATATGCCTAGTTAGTACCCATACATATAACGTACTGTATGTCTGTATGATGTTTTCTTTAATTGCAAGGGGACTTCGTGCCCACCTGCTGCTTTTTTTTATCGGACTTTAGCTGCATGTGGTACGCCAAAATTTGATTTTTTTACCAAGTGGTACAATAAAAATAAAGTTTGAAAACCGCTGTCATACACTATCCTCAACAATACACTCAGTGCATGAATACTTCAACAGTATATGATGGCGATGCAGAAATTGTTGCGATATCTGAAATACTTCCCAAAAATGCTTCGGCGGTCCCTGCACGTTGTTTCCATTTATTCGTGCTACTGGTTGTGTCCGTTCTCCCCCACCCTCTTTTTATTTGCATCCATGAGTAAGTCTGCGGCGTATGCTACGCCGGGATCGTATCTAGTAAAATGTATTTCGCCTGGGGGCGTTTATCACTGATTGTCTTTCGAGAACTCGAAATTGAAACATTGCTATAATTATAACTCAGGGTTTTCCCGAAATAACATTGATTTGTATTCATTTTCATTCTGACACGATTGACTGATTGTTGTAAGTTTTATTTTCGTTTGATTTACGCCCCCTTTGCTCAAAAATACATTACAATACAATTCAATAGTATATATTTTGTATTTTTTAGGAATTCAATCATTTTATTATTAATTATTTTAAATCTTTTGTATTACTTTCTTTTGATTTACGCCCCATTTTTTCCCCACACTACATTACAATGCAATTCAACATTTTAAATTTTAAAATCCTTTATATTAACTCGTGGTTTCTGTTTGGTTGCTTGCTTGATTGTTTGTCGAAAAACTTTGGATCGATTTTTAACCCACTTTCTTGTAAGCTAGCGAGCTGATATTTTGTAGGCAGTTTTGTACCGATGATAAAAATGATGTGTAAAAATGTCAGATTAATCGCACGTACTGTAATTAAATTATTGAATTTTTAGATTATTTTATTTATCTCTATGTATCATGTTAATTTTTGAGATCGAGTGTCGCTGTGCGTATTATATTGAACGACCTTTTTAATACTTTCCTGTTGCGCAATTCGATGCGTATTATATTGACGTTACTTTAAAAAAATTTTGTTATCGGTGCGCATTATATTAAACATGTTTTACGAGACATAACTAAAATTTTGTATTTTTGGATTGTCTTGCGCTGCGTATTATAATCAACATTCTTTTAGTTATGTCTCCTATGGTATGGCAACCGTCCGTCCTCATGGGACGATGGCGTGTACTACTGCTCCTCTGCCCTCCCTGCCCTTTCTCCTGGCCCCTCTCTCTTCACTCAAAGCTATGAGGGATGCTTCCGCGACATGAATGGCCTCACGCACTATTGCCAGCCAGGAGGTGCGCTCCTCGGCAATGGTCTCCCCCTTTTTATGGTCTATCTGTTCCAATGACATGTCTTTCTTTCAGACGTCCTTATATATGTCTCTATATAAAGGATTTATAGTCAAAAACTTGGTTTTTTACGTTTAAAAAAAATTTTAAATCTTTTATATTAACTCGTGGTGAGTGTTTGTTTGCTTGCTTGTTTGTCCAAAAAAAACTTTTTAAAATCTATTTTTAACCCCTTCCACGTTAGCTAGCGAGCTGAAATTTTGCAGGCAGGTTTGTGCCGATGATAAAAACAAAGTTTCAAAATTTCAGATCGATCGCATGTACTGTCATTAAATTATTTAATTTTTAGATTATTTTATTATATTTTGTAATTCTATTTTTCTTGTATTATGACTTAATGTTTTTGAGTTGGATTTTTCTAATTATCAATACTGTATGATAAATCATAACTATAGACAATTGAATACTTAAAATATTTTAATTGCTAACATAACTTGTGTCTATAGAAATGTAAATAAATTGTTATAAGCTTTTAAAAAACTTTGAAAAGATATTCAATTCCAATAATTAAAAGTAAAAGTTTTTAATTTTAGAGGAGGGGAGTAACATAAAAAATAAAAACTTTCTAACTTTGTATATTGAAAGAAAGACACAGTTTGTTATATGGAGATGCTGTTCTAGGTACTTTTTCAGATTTTAATTTCTGTTTATATTGTTTAAAATTTTATGAGTGTACAGGTTTCCAAAAAAAAAGAACAAAAAAATACCCCCCCCCTTAAAAAAAACCCACACACCAAAACAACAACAACAACAACAGCATCTTATGACAATTGCTAAACAAAATTATTTTCGTTAAACCATTTGCCAATCAAACAAAAGCTTCTAAAATAAAATTCCCAGCGAAGGGTTACGGGAGATAATATTCTTAAAACTTAAAAGAAAAATATTGCCACTCCATGCATAATATTTTCATGTTTGCCCACATGGAAGTTAAGCTATCGATGAAATAAACATTAGTGTAAATAGGAGTGGCGCTTACAAATTTTAATGTTGGGAAAAGACTAAAAATATCAATCAACTTTGCTTGCATCAATTGTGCTATGTAATAACTAGGTAAGGGTGAGTGGCATTCTTTTAAATTGTTTTACTAAAATTTAAATTTGTTAACTAACCTTATGAATGAAAGAACTCGCATAGCTTCGACTATAAAAATATTTTGTTTGAAATCACCTTTGTGTGGTAGCTATTTCTAGTAAAAATTATTTTGAACATGATTTCATTTGACATATTTGAAAATTTATTATGAAGTTAATAAGTTAACAAAATTTTTAGCTTGATAGAATTTTGTTTTCTTTTGAATATTTAGGAAATACTTCAACAACATACACAGAAATGTTAGCTAAACCGGAAATAGCCTGTGCCATCATTGAAGGTATATCATCCATGAGAGAAGATGAAGAACTCCAGGATTTCGTGGTTGAAGTTGAAGGCAAAGAATTTAAATGTCATCGTCTGATACTCAGCGCGTGTTCTGGATTTTTCCGTGGCATTTTCAGATCTGGGATGAATGAATCGCTGAAACAGAGGACCAAACTGGAAGGCGTCTCCATGGAAACGTTCGCAACTATCTTAGATACTCTCTACACCGGATGTGACCATCTGACACGTGACAACATTTTAAATGTTTGGTTGGCTGCTGATCAACTTCAAATAACAGTTATTTATGACAATATAATAACTTTTATAAAAAACAATATTTGCAATGAAACTGTAATTTCATTTTGGAAAGTAGCATGTAAGCTAATGCAGGAGAATATCATAACAATTTGTGAAACATTTATTATTAACAACTTAACTTTACAAAATTGGGAAAGTATTTACATAGCTGCAAATTTCATTGGGTCAGATTTGATTTATTCACATATTCGAGATTTCATCAAGAAAAACTTCGATGACGTCATCAAATCCGATGCATTTCTGTTTCTTCGTAAAAATGATATACTTGAAATTATAAAAAGCCAAGATCTTGTTGTGTCGTGTGAGGATGTTGTCGTTAAGTCTGTCCTAAATTGGGTCAACAGTAAAATTGATATGGGATCTGAGAAGACGATTGAAGATCAGTCTTTTGTCAACGAACAACACGAAGAGACAAAACATGAATTAAATGAATCACAAAATCATGTGAATAAAAACGACGGAGTAAATAATTTTATGCCACAAAAGTATTTAACTGAAGCTTATGTAAAAAGTCTTCAGCGGCTTCTTTCAGAAATTAGGCTTTGTCTTGTTAAGCCATTAACTCTAGAAAAACTCTTCCGTCATCCATTAGTGGTGAATAACACACTTAGTAAAGAAATGGTCATGGACGCAATTTTATACCAATCTATTGGATATCAACATGGCCAATGGCCAAAGGGAGCAGTTCATAGAAGTTGCAGTGATTTAGAGAATGTGGGAGTAATTGCACAACCAAATGGACATTTTCATGCTCTCTGTAAGTCCCATGATTTTGTTTGGTGGAGGCTTCCAAGCAGTTCATTTCAAGATAACTGCACATCTGTCCAGCTGTGCGCTTACATGTCAGATTTGTTTGCTGTTTGTGATTTAGCGAATGTCAGCAGCCTGTGTGTGTTTGGACAAAGTGATTGGCGTGAACTCTGTCAACTACCAGGTAACGGTTGGCTTGGTGTTGCTGTTGAAGAATTTATTTATCTGATTAATTCTGCTAATCAACAAATGAAACGATTTAATCCAAGACTTGGAAACAGTTGTCTCGAGGATTTTATTTGCTTTCCCACACAGGATAAAATAGAGCACGTTTGTTCATTTGATATTTTCTTTATTGCATTTTGCTCAAACTTCGTCAAAGGTAAAGACGTGACAGCTGTACATTGTCTTGACACCAGGTCTCAAACATGGAGAAAACTTGATAACCTTGAAGGATCAGCCAACTCATTGGTCAGTTTCAAAAAAGATAAACATGTATATATTCTTCAAACTAATGGCAACATGAGGGAAATACAAAGCGACGAATGCAAAGGTATCAGTCTGAACTTAGTGGGATTTCTTTGGAGAGGGTTCAATGAACTCTATGGCGCCATATGCTTTAACGACATCCTTTACATTTACGGATCAGAATGTTTTGATGAAGATATTTTGCCAGTATCTTTGTTTTCAAGCGTCATAACAAATGGTTCAGAAGGTGGTTGGTCAAATATAATTCCTGCTGTACTCAAAAAGTCAGTTTTCACTGAAGCCTAGCTTAGAGAATATGCTTGTAATAGTTTCTGTAACACAGCTAGATGTTTTCTACGAAATTTTGTATTTGAAGATAGTTGTTAGATTGACATAAAGAAAATATTGACACTTCCATTGACATCTACATTTTGTTAAACGGATTTATCTGTGTTATTTCATATAAAAAAAAACAACAAAAAACAAAAAACAAACTGTTTTTGTACTTATTTACTTTGTGCACAATGCGTTCTCCTGGTTAATTTAACAAGAAAAGAATTGATCCAAATATATCAGCTACATGAAGTTTTGTCCTAAAGGTTATAGTTATTTACATTTATTATAATTTCTACAAATATCTTATCTTATCTTATATTATCTTACCTTATCTTATCTATCTTATCTTATATTATCTTATCTTATATTATCCGTTTCAGACGCTCCTTCTATACAGAAGATTATTGCGTCCTACACTTATCCACGGTTTTGTGTTTAGTCCTGCATTCTTATTAGAGTTTTAAATGTTGATAAAGTGTTGGCTTTCCTGGTTTCTTCAGGCAACCCATTCCACGCCCGAATTTCGGACGGGAAGAACGAAAATGTGTATGTGTTTGTTTTTGCATACAGAATAAAAAATGTGTTTGTATCCTTATGTCTATCTGAGGGTTGTATTAAGTTATCTCTGTGTTGTATTTTTAAATTATAATTGATTGCTTTATGTATAATTACTACTTTACTATTGGTTCTTCTATCTCTAATGTTTCAAGGTTTATTGATTTAACTAATTGTGTTATTCTTGTCAGTTTTGAATATTCTCCAGCAATGAATCTGGCAGCTCTTTTTTGAATTTGTTCTTGTTTATCAATGTTTTTTTTGGTGGTTGGGTCCCATACAGAAGAAGCATATTCTAGTACAGGTCTCACCAAGAAGAGATAGTATTTTAGTATTATATCTTTACTAACTTTATAAAAGTTTCTTTTTATAAAGCCTAAGGTTTAGTTTGATTTTTTAATAACTTCATTGACATGGGGTTTCCATGATAGTTTCTCATTTATTATGACTCCTACGTATTTTGCATAGTTAGTTTGGGTTAGTTCCTTTCCATAAATGAAATATTTTGAATTTATTTGTTTCTTTTTCTTTGTTACTCTTAACAGTTGACACTTTTCTGGGTGGAAACTCTTCCTTCAGTTGATTTCCCATTTTATCAATTCATCTAAGTCTTTTTGTAAAATTTTGCTATCTTGTTCTGATTTAATTGTTCTATAGATTATACAATCATCAGCAAATAACCTAACTTTTGTTCCTGTTGAGATGTTGTTGGGTAAATCATTTATATGTATTAAAAAGAGTAAGGGACCTAGCACAGTTCTTTTTGGAACTCCTGAATTAACTTTTATTGGTGCAGATATAGATCCTTTAACTATTACAGTTTGCTCCCTACCCAAAAGTAAGTCTTGTATCCAGTGATGTAAGGCAGTGCTTCTCAAAGTAGTTAAGTTAATAACAAATTCTTGCTTATTTCATAATCCTTTAAACGTTGAAAGTGCTAATAATTATACTCTACATTTTAATGCCTTTTATCGTATTCGATTTTTTCAAACATAAAACTTATTATGTTTGTGTATTTTGTAATTTATACTAGTATTTTAAATGACATCTTTAGCGCTATATTTTTAAGGTTTAAAGTTTCCATAGAGAAAGGGGTTCCTAACCAGTGGTGCATGCACCCATAAGGGGTGCATGAGCAGGTTCCAGGGGGTGCATGAACGATTCAGAGAAAAAAAAATGAAAAAGAGGAAGGACAAAAAAAAGAAAGAAAAACTGATAATTTGAAAATGTAAGGCATTCCGGGTCAAAGGGCGCCCATATACAACTTAAAAAAATTTTTTTTTAAATTATTATTTTTTTTAACGTTCTGCGCATGTCGAAAATTGACGGAAAAACTTTTTCGCAAGATGAACGGTTCGCTCTAAGTGTCCCTCGGAATTTCGTGTTTACGTCACAGTTTTCTAAAAGTAATTTAATTTTGTCATCAAATACGTCAGATATAATATTGCTTCCGGTGGCCCTCTCCCTGTTTTGAGCGGATGTAACCGTTGGGATTTTTTTCCTTCACTTTTATTGCTCGGTACGCTGCATAGGTTTAAAAAAAAGTTAATATATAATTGTAAGCCAATATTCGTCCTTGAAACCTAAAATCTTGAGTTGAGCATCCAAATACGGTCATTAAAAACATCAACTTCGTCAGTTAAAAATTTGCCTGTGACTGGTACGACTTTCCCATTGTCATCACCCCCTCAAAATCGTTAATAATTTTTTTTTAAAGACAGAGATTGAACATAAAAGCCTCAGTGCTTCCTCTGTGGAAAAATCTTGTGCAATGACAACATGAAGCCTGTTAGACTCCTAGAGCACTTGGAGAAAGTCCATCCATCCAAATCCAAGGACAGTGTTGAAGTCTTCAAGCAGAAGATAGCTCGCTTCTTGACCTCAGGTACCTTGACCAAGCTTGGATTTTCTTTGTCACATATACCTGCACTGGTGGCATCATTCAAGGTTGCATATCTTATTGCAAAGAACAAGAAGCCCCACACCATTGGATAAACTTTGGTGAAGCCTTGTGCTCTGGAGATGGTGGAACTTATGTGTGGTCACCAGCAGAGGAAGCAGGTTGAGAAAGTTCCTTTGTCCAATGACACTATTCATTCCAGGATTAGTGTCATGGCTGCAGACTTTCTGGATCAAGTCTTGTGCGAGATGAGAAGCAGTCCTTTTCCAGTTAGCATGCAGCTGGATGAATCCACTTTTGTAGCACAATGCAGTCAGATTCTTGTATTTATGAGATATGTTCACAGTGGATTGCTGAAGGTGGAATTTCTCTTTTGTAAGCCACTCCTAGCTACTACCAAAGCTGCTGATGTACAGCAGCTAGTCAAGGCATTCTTTACTGAAAACCAGTTTGACTGGACTTCAAGAATTTCTTCAATTTGCACAAGTGGTGCTTCCTCCATGCTCGGTAATACGTCAGGATTTTCAGTACTGGTAAAGAAAGAAATTCCAGATATTGTCACTACACACTGTATCCTTCATCGTCAGGCCCTGGCATGCAAAACTCTACCTCCAACCTTGAAGTCAGTTCTTTCTACTGCAGTCCAAGTTGTAAATTGTATCCGCTCACATGCCTTGAACCACTGCCTCTTCAAGTTGTTCTTTCGGGAGGTGGTATCTGAGCACGAAGTTCTGCTCTACCACACTGAGGTGCGCTGGTTGTCCAGGGGACGGATACTTTCTTGGTTAGTAGAACTGAGAGTGGAGCTTGCCATTTTCTTGCGAGAAAAAGAGAGTGACTTTGCTGACGAGTTTGACTGTCCAAATTTCATTCATTACTTGGCATAGCTGGCTGACATCTTCACCATCTTGAATGAATTGAACACATCTCTCCAAGGACCTGCTGTGACTGTAATGGATGCTACTGAGAGATTGCAAGCCTTCCTTAACAAAGTGCCACTATTCCAACGACGACTAGAAAAGTCCAACTTGGCCAACCTTCCACTCATGGATGAAGTTGTAATATCTGGTGCAGAAGGAAGCACTGAGGGATCACTGCCTGACAAAATCAAAGGGGAAATTTCAGAGCAACTTTCAACATTGCAAAAGTCCTTTGATGGGAATTTCTGTCAAGGAATTGCTAGGAAAGACCTTTGGATTCGCAATCCTTGTCTCTGTGACTTGGACAACATTGATGACAGTAACTTTGCTAAATATGACCTGATTGATTTGAGAACCAGAGAAGTACTGAGGAGTGCCTTCAGTTGCAATACCTTGATTGAATTTTGGTGCGCCAAGCTAGATTCCTAACCACAACTAGACAAGAGGGCAGTAATGACTCTCATTCCATTTGCCACAACCTATCTCTGTGAAGCAGGATTCTCCACACCTTTGACGATTAAAACCAAGGCAAGGAATACGTTGAATGCAGAGGATGACATGAGAGTTGCTTTGTCCAAAACAGTCCCCAGATTTAGATCGCTGATTGATCATAAGAAGCAGCAGAAGATCTCTCACTAAATTCCCTGTTGCCTATTGTCAAAACTCTTTTGTTCTTAAAATAAGCATAGTTTATTATGCATTTCTCCAAGTTTCACGAGGGGGTACATGAACTTTTTTGGGCATCTGAAGGGGTGCATGGACCCCAAAAGGTTAGGAACCACTGCCATAGAGTGTATTGATTTCTGTAGGCTGTGATGTAGAGATGTGGTTGTTACCATGGAGACATGGTAAGTTGTTGTTCCTAATGTTGTTCCTATATACGTCTTTATCGTAAAACATCCTTCCTATAATAGTTTTTTTTTAAAATCCAGGAATGTTTAAACTTCCTCGCTAAAGTATGGATTTTGCTGATGTCATTATTCTCATTTCTAAATAAATAGAAGTAAAAAAAAAGATTTTTAAAAACCACGTTTTTAGAAGCGGACTAAAAAGAAGAAAATAATTTAAAACTTATTAGTTCAAGTACTTCGATTTAATATAACTAAAAACGTGGGGCGGGCGCTTATGAGGTTTAACATATGCGGTTCACTCATTCTCTCACTTATAGATCTCTCTTTTGCCTTCTAAATTAGAAATCTTTAATTTTTATACCAAACACCCACCCCACGTTTTTACGGCGCCGCAACACAAACTAGTCATATATATATATTTACACTCAATTATGTGGCCTAATGCTTTTTAAAAATTTTGTGTTGTAAGGAGTGCTGATTGACTCAAATAGTTATTTTGTGGTGCAGTAATTTGGTGCGATGCTTTCTAAAATTGTTTAAAAAATCGTGTGGTGATTAGCACTGTAAAAATTACATGTGTATTATATAAATACTTTGTTTAATTTTCAGGAATATTTCATATTTATCATGCAAGGATAAGTTACTTGGGCTTTTGACAGCAATTACGAATGCTTTGTGCACATTTAAGAAAGGTTAATATTACGTATTTATCCAAGGACAAGTTAGTTGGGCTTTTGAAAAAGGTGGGCGCCCTAAGCCCCCTTAAAAAAAGGCGGGCGCCCCAGGCGCCACGGCGCCGCAGCACAAAATAGTATAAGATATGACACAATAGATAAGATATGACAGCAATTGTTCCTGGAAATACATATATGTCGCAGGGCCGGCCTTAGGGAATTGGAGGCCCTAGGCGAAGTGAATTTGGTGGCCCTATATGTAATAGAAAAATAAAAAATAAAATTTCTATGATTCCTGTGCGAGGCCCCCACTAATCGGAGGCCCTAGGCGGCCGCATAGTTTGCCTATGCCTAAGGACGGCCCTGTGTGTCGGGGTAAGCGTCACGTTCTGCCAATAAATACATTTTGAACTCCGTCTCTTATCTCTTACTCAAAAGAATGTGGTTACGCCTGGTTCAATATTTTAATTATTGAAGTAGACTACTTATCTTTGAACATTGATTATTAAGTATTTAACATTAAACTATATCATGTGTCTAACCCAAAGCAACACATTCATTTGTCGAGTTTGTCAAATGGTCTACAATTTATTGGATAGTTATACTAAGAAAACCCTTAGAATGTCTTATAAATTATAGTGGCTTCTTCTATTTAGTAGAAAATCTTGTCTCCCACTTATCAATTTTTGTAAGAGTTTTGGATGCTAATTTAGAGTTGGTTTTCCTGGTTTGACAAAGCAATCCAGGGCACTTCCAAATACTAGACGGGAAGAAGAAGTATTTGCATAATTAAAAGTGTCACTATATCAATATTTATCAGAAATGTTTGGGCCCCTGACAAGTGGATACGAGTGGGCCCCTCTGGGCTCCACATCGTGACTGATGCCTTTTCCCAGGTCCCCACATGCCAAAATCATTGAAATATGTATACAAAATATTTGGTTTAGGAGCTTCGCTGTGTTTAAAAAATTTGGCAATCACATTTTTGATTTTCAATTCTTTTTCCTGTTTCTCCCTCTATTTCTTTTTCCGTCGCTTTTGAGAACCAGACTTGTTTCGATTCATTTTATTTTCTACTTTGATACGTTTGACAAATAATGATAACTTTATAATTAATTATTCAAACGTGAGGATAAGTAACAACTTACTTTGAACGATGTTATCTCAACTAACATTGTAGGTACTTTGACAATGAATTTAAATATTGTCATAAATATCTAAAACATATATCATTTGAATGGCTAACTCAAGGCTTTCTTAAAACACAAATTTCATCTTGAACAGAAGGCGAGTTATCATTTTTTAGTGAATTTTTAAGCCCTTTATATATACTATATATATTTTTTTATTTTTAAAGATAATTGCACCCAGTGGCGTAGCTAGAGCTTTTGCCACCCGGGGCGGTCTCCAATTTGCCGCCCCTTTTAAGGGGCGTACATAAATGATGTCACGCACCTGGGGGGGGGGAATCATACATTTGTGACGATTTGTGACGAGGGGAGTGTGTTCAAGAAATCTGACGTCACGTCAAAACGCGCAGCTTAAAATAAAATTTCCACTTAAATTTTTGATTATTGACACTTTATTTAATTACCTTTATGTGAAACGCGTTTTACGATATTAGAGTGCAAACTTAAACTAAAAACGTACTTAAATGACACATTTTTTATTTGAAACATGCTCATTTTTAAATAGGTATTACGGCTTTTAAGGTGGGGGGGGGTGTCAAAGCTTTGTGACGTCATATTGAAGAAGAGGTCTAAGTTTTTGTGACGACGTGTGACGAGAGGGGAGGGGGAGAAAAATCAGCCAAAATCGCGTGACGTTATTTATGGACGGCCACTTAGTCGATTATATGATGGTTTTTATGAAATTATATTAATAAAGATGAATAAATAATTGTAATTGAAACGAAGTTCAGGTGGGGAACATGTTTACCAGTGCATGCTATATTTATGTAAGCAGTAATGAAAGAGGCCGCATAAGATGATATACATATAAATACACATTTATAAAAATAAACAATCCTTTTTTTAAAGGCCACAAGAAAGTTACTGAGGTCGCAGGTCCAATCCAATGAGACAAAACATATTCCAAATTTACACCCATTACACCCAAAAAACATTACTAAACAAAGAAATTGTATACATTAGCATGTAAACATATTTATTTATACATTTACTTTCCTAACTTTCATAATAGAAAAATGTGTATTATGCTATCAACATTTACATTATTTGTAATATCTTGTTGTATGGAAAATATTGCAAAATGTTGTAGTCTTAAATCGCTCATTGTGAAACAAAGATAATTTTATATCAACTTCAGTTTGTAGAAGCTCCTTTCACAACTAGCGACACTGATAGTAATTCTTGGAAAAATTCATAGCAAAATTACAATGTTGGGTATAGAATTTTCCAATCTATACTGTTGAATAAATTTTAATAGATCAAGGAGGCCTTTCCCCCCGTTTTTCTCACATAATCATAATAAATGCCTCTTCTTGTAGTGTAGGTACAGCCATAAAAACCTGGATAATTTTTCTTTCAATATTGAATTGTTCTTTAGTAATGTCAATAAAGTAATTTATTTGATGTTCAAATACTTCATTTAGTAGGTTACATGGTAATGGTAATATATACGAATATTTTTTGCAAGGACATGCAGCTCATCAAAGCGTTCTTTTATAATTCCATCCATGAATAAAAACATTTCTGGTTGTACTTCTTGTTCTAATGATAGAACCACGTCTTCTTAATCCCCCCACTAATATTTTTTAAATTCTTTTAACTCCGTGTTCGGTTGATATCTCCATTTCTTCACAAATTGTTTGGCTGATAAAACAGCTTTTTTTATTAGCACATCTCTTTGTTCCATGCAATGGATTTGCATTAATTTAAAAAAATGACGGGTTCCTATAAATTATAAATTGAGATAACATAGAAAAGAAAAAGACTGCATTGAATTTAGTAAAGTCCAGCATGTGATCTCGTTTTACTAGTTACTTCTTCTGATGTCAATATTTCCAAGACGCTTGACATTTTAAAGTATGTCTTTTTTAAAATTATGTATGCCTAATGAGGGATGTGGTGTTTATTAACGGAGAAATTGGAATATTTTCATATTCTTGTCATAAATCTTAAAAATTTTCCATAAAATAGACGAATTCAAATTATTTACACATTACTTTAATTGGACAGACTTAAATTTTTTAATGAAAAACCGTAATTTAATTAAAAACACAAATTATTTGTGCTACTTTATTGCAATAAAAACAAAATAAATTTAATTTTTAATAACTTACCTTACAATAATTTTCAGAAAACTGAAACATTAATATAAATTACTTCTTGCAAGTTAAACACAATATTTGAACCACCATGCCTTGTAGGTACTTGTTCGCGCATCATTCTGCGAGTTTTCTTATAAAAGCGTCATTTGTGACGCATACCGCTTAATTTTCCAAACAAATCGATACCTTTTTAGGGCGATTAAAATTTTTTGAATGGTTTTAAGTTAGTTATAAAATCCACTATGTAATCAAACAAATTTGCGAATCTATTATTTAAGACTCGAAAGAACGATTATTTCTATTTTCGTTTCACTCGGGTTTTCCCCCTTCAAAAGAAAAAGGGCGGTTGTCGGAAATGGTTGTACTTTTCAAATGCCCACCAATGCCGCCCCTAAATGTGGGCCGCCCGTCTTAAGCCAAATTAAAAAAATAAAAATAAAATTACATGTTTAATGGATTTTAATTAAAATATGTTGAAGTAAAATGTTAAATCAATACTTATATGTATGACAGGTAAGTAAGATTTTAAAAAAATAAATTGAATGCATGAAGCTATAAATTATGGTAACCTTTATTTCGCTATTAGCTAAGTATAAATTTTATATATTTTATAAAATATATATAAATATTTATATTACATATTTATACATTATAATATACGCTTAACCTACTTTAATAGGCCAATTTAATGACATAATGATCTTTAAAATCTTGATTATTAAGAGTTTTATTTATTTACTTGAAGACATTAATTTTATATTCAGTAAATAGTAAAGTTGAAATAAAAAATAGGCCTGCTGCAAAGATTTAATAAAGTATATAACTTTAAAAGACTATTAACTATACTGTAACCTCTATGTGATGTTTTACTTATTAATATATCTTGCAGGCGTTCTCTCAATACATAACCTTGCTGACAATAATCCTCTGAAGAATTGGTTTCAATAAAACAACTTTAATATCTACACTATGCACGTAACATATAATTTGAGGTTATACAACGTGGAATACTCAGGCACACATCCGCCATGACACCAGAGTTCTTACAACACTGATAATAATCTCGAACCTTCATTCCTTTTCTTACCGCACTTTCACTTACGTGACCTCTCCGTCATCCAACACGCGATTCACACGTGACATATACTTTAGTATTACGTTTGGTTTAGAATAAATAAACTAATACTATTTAGTATTAGTGTTAACAGTGCCATAAGTAGCAGTATAAATCAAAATTAATTTTCATTATTACAAAAGTAAATTCCTAAATTGTCGTAATCATATTAAAATATTTTTATTTCTTTTTGAAATAACGGTACATTTATTAATATTCTAAATTGAATTTTTAAAAAATGTGTAATCATCTTATTTACTTGTACAACCTGTTACAAAAAAATGTTTATAGTTTATTTTGAATTATTTCGATGTTTAGAGATTGAAAAATTATTGAGAATCTTAGCGGGAACCCCATGAACACAACGAAGAAAATACGATCGGTGCCATTTTAAAAAAAAATAATTTAAAAAAAAACGATGATGGGGTGGGGATGACGTTTTGGAACGTCAAACAGTTCCCAGCGAGTGTAAACTGACAATGTTGATGTTTTTAATCAATTTTAACCCACTTCCTCGTTAGCTAGCGAGCTGAAATTTTGCAGGCAGACTAGTGTCGATAATAAAAATGATCTGTCAAAATTTCAGATCGATCGGATGTACTGTAATTAAATAAATGAATTTTTAGATTATCTCTATTTATCTCTACGTAGCATGTTAATTTTTGTACTAGATTGTCGCGGTGCGTATTATTTTGAACGGCCTTTTTAATAATTTCCTGTTGCGCTGTGCGGTGCGTATTATATTGACGATACTTTTTAAAAATATATTCCCGATCTGTAAATGTAAATGCTAATAATTGCTAATCTGTCTCAATGTGCGCACTATGTTAAACCTGTTTTTAATAACCCTTTTCCCGTGATCAAATCGAGCTGAAATTTAGCAGGCAGACTGTAGAAATTATTTTAAATATAAAGCCTTTATATATTTGAGACTCAACTAATTATCCTACATGTGGAAGAAAATCAGAAGCCCCGAGCCTATGCTCTTCATGGGTCTTCCTGGAAGACCCTCCCAGCTATCTGGCCCCTCCCCCAGAAAGGGACGTACCAGCTGGGAACCCCCCCCCCTCCCCGGAGCGGCCGCTTGTGAAGCGGCCACCTGGGCATCCAGGACAGAAAGTCGAAGATGCCTCCCACTAAGTTTGACCTCACAAGGAGGGGTGAAATTTCCCTACTACGACCCGCTACCACTTTGGCGCCACCCCGGTAAAAAAGCATACGAGTCTCAATGGTTAGGACCGCCGCTATGCGGGGGATCATCAATGACCTACCTAGGGTGCAACTCCCACTGGAAGGTTTCCTCAGAGCTGGCGTCCGCTGCGTTCTTCGCTGTTCCTTTTGCTAATCCGTACTGGCGTTCCTGGCCCTAAACCGGCACCGCTCAATGGCGTTGCTAGTAAAATGAGGGGGACGAAACGGTCGCTTCGGATTTACCCGACCCTCAACGGATACTTTTGTTCTCATCATCGACAATGCATTTCAGATGCTTTGTCTAAGATCCGTACAGCGACTGTAATCATATGTGACTAGCACCTAACACCTAACATATCGGACTTCGGCTTTGCCTGCCAGGAGTTGCGGTTTCAGGTCGCAGGCGACGCGGTCAGGTCCGCGACCCGCGACCTTACTCGTCCGCCGAGCCCCGTAGAGGCCACCCCTTCTCGACGGACACAACTAATATTTTGAATTTTTAGATTGTCTTATAGTTATGTCTCGTATATAAAGGATTTATAGTCAAAAACTTGTTTTTTTCGTTTAAAAAAAAATTAATCAATCAAATACAAAGCTGAACTCATTTTTGAAGGTTTCAATTGAATTTTTTAAATTTTTTCTCTAACAAAAAAGTATTTAAGACATTTACAGCTTGCCGGGTCGTAAAAGTGAAGGGAAAAATGCAATATTTACATCCACTCAAATAAGTGAGAGTCACTGGAAGACATATATGTGACGTATTTGATGACTAAATTATATTATTTTTAGAAAACTGTGACGTAGTACACGAAATTGCAAGGAACACTTTTAGCGAACCGTTCATTGTGCAGAAAAGTTTTTCCGTCAATTTTCGTTGCAAGCTAAATTTTTAAAAACATTTTTGCTACACGTAACTTGAATAATTGTCCGAAAATATATCAGCATTTAAAAAAAAATCAAGCATGGCTGACCGGGCCCCGAGATTCCAGAGAGGATCTTGAGTCTGTGAAGACTACGACTGTTGGAAAACTCTTTCTTCTACATAGGCATAGGCGCACTTCCTTCACAGCCCTTTGGATTGCTTCTAGCTCGGCATCCCCAATCGAAGCCAGTTTCCCACATGGTCCAGACAGCTCAGCTGTTGCTGGTCCCCCCGCGGGGTATTCAATCAGTGCACCGTACCCGCTTCGTCCATCTGTGAAGCATGAGCCATCTGCGTAAACTCTCACTACGCGGGTTTCATAGGCATTTATACTTCTCAGCGCTTCTTCGTGCTGAAGCTCTACTGGACTATTTTTCCTCACCGCTGCATTTGCCAGTGTAAAACTCTTTTTCAAAGGATAATTAAAGACTTTATTAAGTCAGCAATATAATTACAGCAACAGATTCAGGTACACAAAGGTGTTCGTCTAACAAGGCCGCTTACTCATAAGTGCATATTCGGACCACCACTCTAGACACTCGAGCACACCTCTATTCTGTACAAGATACTAGAGCTAACTGCTCTATCTCTAATGACTAGTCATAACTATCCTCCATGAAACTCTCTCTAAGTCTCTCTTCTCCTCTCCCATACCCCTCTGTGTGTCTCCCCCCACCACACTATGTATATGGCCGTCTAAAAGAATGTTCTATAAAGTAAGTAGTGCAAGACAATACAAAAATACACAATTTTAGTTATGTCTCGTAAAACATGTTTAATATAATGCGCACCGATCGGGAACATATTTTTAAAAAAGTATTGTCAATATAATACGCACCACGACACTCTATCACAAAAATTAACATGCTACACAGAGATAAATAAAGATAAACTAAAAATTCAATAATTTATTTACAGTACATTCGATTTATCTGAAATTTCGACACGTCATGTTTATCATCGCCACGAGTCTGCCTGCAAAATTTCAGCTCACTAGCACGCAAGGAAGTGGATAAAAATCGATCCAAAGTTTTTTCGGCAAGCAAGCAATCAAGCAGACATCACGAGTTAATATAAAGGATTTGATTTAAATAAACGTAAAATAACAAGTTTTTTTTTACTATAGATCCTTTATTTACGAGACATAACTAAAAGAATGTTCATTATAATACGCAGCGCAAGACAATCCAAAAATGAAAAAGTTTAGTTATGTCTCGTAAAATATGTTTAATATAATGCGCACCGATCTGGAATATGTTTATAAAAAGTATTGTCAATATACTACGCACCTTATTGCGCGACAGGAAAGGTTGTACAATATTATACGCACCACGACACTATAGAAATTAAATCAAATGTGATTACAATAATTACCTGTTTTTTCATCATCATAGCCCTTCGTCCCATCTGGGGCATAGACCACGAACAAAGGTGCTCCAGGCATCCCGGTTCTGCGCTAATCTTTCTATCTGCCCCCAGCTGTGCCCGCTCATTTTGGTGTCTGCCTCCAGTTCCCTTCTCCAGGTCATTTTGTGACGACATCTTTTTCTCTTGCCATGGGGGTTCCATGTGAGGGCTTGTCTCACAATGTTGGATGTATGTTTTCTGAGAGTGTGGCCGATCCATCTCCATCTGCGCTGGCGTATAAGCTCATCCACTGGCTCTTGTTGTGTGCGTTGCCAGAGGTCTTCGTTGGTGATGAAATTGGGACAGCGGATTCGGAGAATTGTTCGGAGACATGTGTTTATAAAAGCTTGAAGCGTTTTTGAAATGGCTGCTGTTATTCGCCATGTTTCTGCTCCATACAACAAGACAGGCTTTATTGTGGTGTTAAATAACCTGACCTTGGTTTGGAGAGTCAAGTTGTTACAGTTCCAAACTTTTTGTAGCTGTTTAAATGATGATCTTGCTTTGCCAATTCTCATTCTTACATCGGCTTCTGTCCCTCCTTGTGTTTCAATGATGCTTCCAAGGTATGTGAAGCTATACACCTCCTCGAGATTTTTTCCTTTCCAGTGTTATTGGAGTGTTGCTTAATGTATTTATTTTAAGGACTTTGCTTTTTCCTTTATGGATGTTCAGGCCAAGGCAAGCAGAGAATTGTGCTACATAGTTGGTTTTCTCCTGCATCTGTTGCTGTGAGTGCGATATTAATGGCAGATCATCCGCAAAGTCCAGGTCATCAAGCTGTTTCCATAGTGTCCACTGGATACCATTTCTCTTCTGCTCTGTAGACATTTTCATTATCCAGGCGATAGTTAGCAGAAATAAGAATGGTGAAAGCAGACACCCCTGTCAGACTCCCGTCTGTACCCCAAAAGCCGCTGTTGCTTGTTGGCCATGAACAATTCTACTTGAAAGTCCTTCGTATGAAGCCTTAATTATGTCAGTCAGTTTTTGTGGTATCCCGTAGTGTTTTAGTACCTTCCACAGGGTTGGCCTGTCCACACTATCGAAAGCCTTCTCATAGTCAATAAAGTTGATGTATAGTGGTGAGTTCCACTCCAGGGATTGTTCCAATATAATTCTCAGGGTGGCAATCTGGTCAGTGCATGATCTATCTTTTCTAAAACCTGCTTGTTGGTCTCTAAGATGGGTGTCTATTTCGTCCCTCATTCTGTTTAGCAGCACTCTGTTAAATACTTTGCTTGGTATGGATAGCAGAGTTATTCCTCTATAGTTGAAGCAGGAGATAAGATATCCTTTCTTTGGAAGCTTAATGAGATGTCCTTCTTACCACTCCATCGGAATCTGTTCTTCCTCCCATATTTTCTTGAAAAGAGTGTGTAGCATTGCAGAGCTAGTCGTAATATCTGCTGCCAAGGCTTCTGCTGGTATTCTGTCTGGACTAGCCGCTTTGCCTTTCTTTAGTTGTTTAAGTGCTCTGCTTATCTCTTGTTTTGTGGGTGTGCTGCAGTTTATTTCTAGGTCTTGTTCTGCTGGCTCTATGTTGAGTTTGTATTGTGGGGCTGGTCGGTTGAGGAGTTCTTCAAAATGTTCTGTCCATCTTTTTTTCTGACCCACTTCATCGGGTATAGATTTCCCAACTTTAGTTTTAACAGGTCTCTCTGGATTTTTGAACTTTCCGGATAGCTTTTTTATTATACTGAATAGTTCTCTTGTGTTTCCATGGTAAGCTGCCTCTTCTGCTTCAAGTGCTAATCCTTCTATGTAGTTCTTTTTATTTGACTTTATACTACGTTTAACGTCTTTATTGGCTTCTGCGTATTCTGGTGATGCTCTAGCTTTTTCGGTTCTGGTGCGGCTGTTGTTTAGATTTGCCTTCTTCTTATTCCTCTGTTGGATTTTCTCCATGGTTTCTTTAGAAATCCATTCTTTATGCGTTTGTTGTCTGGGACCCAACACTTCTACACAGGTGGTCGTAAGTATTTCTTTGAAGCTTTTCCAGTTTTGGAAACTGTTTCTTCGTTGCCTATTATAGTTCTTGCAAGATCTGGAATTTGTTTGTTAGCGTAAGTTTGAACTCATTAAGTTTTGGTTCCCCTTTCAAAAGAGTAGTGTTAAAACGTTGGCGCTTGCTTCCCTTACTTGTCCAATTCTTTTTCAATTTGAGCCTTAGTTTGGCAAACAGTAGATGATGATCTGAGGCTATATCTGCCCCTCTTTTTACCCTTACATCTTGGAGAGATCTTCGAAACTTTTTTCAGATACAGATATGGTCGATTTGGTTAGCCGTTGACATATCTGGTGATATCCATGTTGCTTTGTGGATATTTCTATGCATGAAGAGGCTTCCACCGATGACTAGTCCATCTGCAGCACATAGATCTGCTAGCCTTTCACCATTTTCATTCATCTCTCCGAGGCGTGTGTTCCTATGCATTCTTCAATTCCATTATTGTTGCTGCCTATGTTTGCATTTAGGTCACCCATTAGTATAATCACATTGCTCCTAGGACACTTCTGGATAAGGGTTCTCAGTCTGTTGTAGAAGTCCTCTTTGTCCTCTTCTTTACTGTCGTTAGTAGGAACGTATACCCGAAGAAGATCAATATTGACTTCTTGCTTTTTGGTCTTAAATCTTGCAGTGATTATCCGGGGGCCATGGGCTTCCCATCCTATAAGGGCGTTCTGATGAGTTTTGGAAAGCATGAGTGCTACTCCTTGGGTGTGAGCTGCGTTTTCTTCATGATGGCCTGAATATATTAGTAGTTCTCCTGTGCTGAGCTTCATCTGGCCTGAGCCAGTCCATCGGGATTCACTTATCCCCAAGATGGCTAGCTTGTACCGTTGCATTTCGGCACCAACTTGGGCAGTTTTTCCAGCTTCAAACATGGTCCTTACGTTCCATGTTCCTAGCCTGGTGGTGGTTCTAGTGGAGAGGATGGTTGTCTGCTGGGTGGTTTCCAGTTGGCTTTGGCCACCTAGCTTCATTAGTTCTCTGTTAAGAGACCCATCATCTCCAAGGTCCGAGTTTCCTATTTTTTTCTTTGTTCATGTTTTTGTAGCAAGGCTTTTTTTACGGAAAGGGATGCTAGCCCTTCGCACAACCCTCCTCCTCTCTCACCCGGGCTTGGGACCGGCTACGGCGGAGTTACCTGTTTTTTAGTCACAAATAATTAGGGGTTTACCGGATTTTGGTTCTGGCTCCGGCAAATCCGGAATCCGGCCCATTTACAAATCCGGATCCGGGAGGATTTCAATTCATAAATCCTTCCAAATCCGGCTGGCTGGTAGAGCCCAAATATAATATATATATATATATATATATATATATATATATATATATATATATATATATATATATATATATATATATATATTAGGGTTGAGGAAATTTACGATTAATTTCTCGATAAATCGTTAAAACTTTTTAAAGATTAAATTATTTTTAATGATTAATTGACCCATTACTTACAAATTATTGGAAGTCAAAAATGTTGTAACAAAAATTAAAAATTGCAGCCGATAAATAATAACATATTTCCTAACGATTACACGAACATTTTAAATTATTGACTGAAGGGAATGTTCAAAATGTTGATAAAGTTTGCCTTCCATGGGTCTAACACATCGTCTACTTATCAAACCAAATGAAAAGCGTAAAAGATAAGGCAGTAATGGAGTCTGACTCAGAGACAGAAAATGATGACAGCTCTTCTGATGACTTAATGCGTTACAAAATGGAGATAAGAGTTCCTGAATCCATTAACCCTCAACAATGGTGGAAACTTAATCAAAAACATTATCCAATGATGTCATTCCTTGCCAATACCGTTTTGTGCCACAGACGGCACGCAGAGCCTCAGCCGGCACGCGACTAAAATATTACTTCCTTAATCAAATCACTTTGCTTGCATTTTGTGTTGGCATTTTGCTACATAAAAGTAGGTTTTAGTTGAATTTTGGGCACGCGGCTCCAAAAAGGTTGGTCATTACTGATATTGGGGATGGCTCGGTTTTTATTCTAATAAAAAAATGAAATGACTTAATCCCCATCTTGGGGATTGTTTTCTGAAGCAGCATGTATTAGAACACGTTTGATCATTGGTTGTTTTATTGTTGTGTTTTGGCTCAAAGTTTGTAAAAGATGATTACCAGACAGTTCTACATTGTCTCGAAACAAGGTCTTAAATATGGAGAATACTTTACAACTCTCAAGGAACAGCCAAATAAATCATTGTTCAGTTTAAAAACAAGTAATAAAAACTCGAATGAGTATTTAAAGGCACTTTCCAACAAAAAATTTCCGACTTTTTTATTCAAGGGAAATCATTCTAGATTACAATAAAAGTCAATTGAAATAAGTAATTCTGAAACCAAACACAATATGACGTCATATCCCGTCACGCTACATCACACCAAGAATATGTCAATATAATGCGCACCACGCAACAATCAATATACATAATTCCCGTTGTCTGTATGTATGGATGTAACTAGGTGGTGCTGCGAAATTTGTATTGCTGTTAGGGTGACGCTGCGAACGATTTTGTTTTATAGAACTGCATCAAAAATAACACTTTTCAAACGTTCCGCATAAAATTGTTCAATATGATAATAAATGAATCAAATAAAAATAAATAAAATAAATGAAAGTTCTGTATTACGTTATTTTTTAATCTGATGTGTATTTATTTTGAAAACTTCCGTCATTTTTGACGGGTGATGCGGTAGTCTAACATACGCATTCACATAGCAGGAAAACCCCGTTAACTATCATTCTAGATTACATTAAAAGTCATTTCAAATTAATAATTATGAAAGTAAAAACAAAAATTGCTATCTACAAATTGCTGTTAAAATTACGAGAGTCAAACGAAAAGAGATTTAAAAAAAAATTCCTTCTCCAACTTTGCTCTAAATATTATTAGCTATCGGTTGGCGTTTGTTTCAACCCGATAGATGTTATGGTTGGCGAGAAATTGAAACAATACGTATATTTTTCGGTATTTTTTTTATTTTCCAGGAAATCCAGTAAACCTTTCCTGTATTTTGTTTTTTGGCCATTGCACATTCTTGGGACCTCCTTAACATATTTGCAAAAGTCCCGAACCCTCTATCTGGTATGGTTCATGAGGAGTTGCATGATAGAGCTCGAACAGACAGCAAACACATACACAGTATAATAGCCCACGCCACTCAATCACTAGATCCGTAACGCTGAGGAACATAGTACAAAAATCCATAGCAGTTAAAAAAGCGTGTGGTGTTTCTCACCGTAAACTATTATGTGACGTCATTGTTTGAGCTTATATTTTAATATTGTACAACAGTCAATAGCAGTTAAAAAGCGTGTGATGTTTCTCGCTGTAAAAGCAGATTATATGACGTCATTGTTTTAGCGTATATTTTAATTTTGGAAAAGGGAACGATTTAAAAAAGAGGATTTGAGGATTTATAATTTATAAAATACTTTGTGTACATTTCAGTAACTTTAATATTTCGTATTTATCATACAAGGATAAGTTATTAAAAAAATTATTCTGGAATTTCCCACAGATGGCTAAATTTCGTGGGGCGTTTATATCTGATTTGTACTTCGGGAAATCAAAATTGAAACACGTTCATGGTTTTCCCGAAATGACATCAGTTTGTTGCGTATGCTTTTTGACAAGACTGTCTGATTGTTGTAAGTTTTATTATGATTTCATTTTTATGCCCCCTTTATACATTGAAGTACTGCTTTTTAAAAAATAATATTTTAAGACTTTTAATCATTAATCATGAATTATTGTTTCTAACATAGGATCTTGAAAACAAAAACACAAAACTATAGACTATTGTACACTTAACACGTTTTCATTGCTCTCCTAAGCTTATGGCTATGGAAATGAAAATAAGTTTGAAACCATTCTAAATAGTGTTCAAATTTTCACTTCCAATTTCAGTTTTTAAATTTTACTTATGTATTAAAGTCTTTAAAAGTAAATGAACAAACATCTTATTAGAGTTGCTAAACAAAATTCTCTCCGTGTAACAATCGGTCAGTGAACTTAAAGCTGCTAAAATATATTTCCCCCCCCCCAAAAAAAAATGCTGGGGAGAATAAGTTTCTTAACAATAACACATTCTTATTTGATGCATAATATGTTAATTGTTGTCCCCACGGAAATTAAAAAATTGATGAAATAAAATGCGGTGTAAAAGGGAGTAGGGCTTATAAATTTGAATCTGGTGAGTTTGGCTCATAATTTTAACCTACCAAGCTGGGACTATAAATATTTAACTTTAGATTGGGCTTATAAATGTTAATCTTGGGAGTGGGTATTATAAATATTAATCTTTAGATTAGGGTTTACTTACAAGATTTAATCTTTGAATTGGGAATTTTAATATTAATGTAACTTCTCTTTAAAAATTGTTTTAAAAAGGTTACATTTGCCAAAAAACTCTAAAAGAATGCAAGGTCACGCAAAAGCGTCCGACATACTTTTTCTAAACGCCTTTATTTGGTGGATATTTCTGGCAAAAGGGATTTTTAACAGGATTTCATTGGACATATTTTAAAAAATTAATTATGAAGTAAAAAAAGTAACAACACTTTTTTTTAGTTAAAATGAATTTCAAATTTAATTATTTTCTTTTTTATTAGGCAATACGTAAACAAAATAAACAGAAATGTTAGCAAAACCGGAAGTAGCCTGTGCCATCATTGAAGGGATATCATCCGTCAGGCAACATGAAGAACTCCAGGATTTTGTTGTTGAAGTTGAAGACAGAGAATTTAAATGTCATCGTCTGATACTCAGCGCGTGTTCTGGATTTTTCAGTGCCCTTCTCAGATCTGGGATGAAAGAATCACAGCAACAGAGGACCAAACTTGAAGGCGTCTCCAAGGAAACGTTTGAAACTGTCTTAGAAACTCTCTACACTGGATGTGACAATCTGATACGTGACAACATGCTAAATATTTGGTTGGCTGCAGATCAATTTCAAATAACAGTTATCTATGACTATACAATAAATTTTATATGTAACAATATTTGCAATGAAACTGTCATCTCAGTTTGGAAAGTAGCATCTCAGCTAAAGCATGAAGAAATAATAAAATTGTGTGAAACATTTATTACAAACAATGTAACTTTGCAAAATTGGAAATCTATTTACAAAGCTGCAAATTCCATTGGATCAGTTTTTATTTTATCACATATTCGAGATTTCATCAAGAAAAGCTTCGAAATAGTCAGCAAATCCGAGACGTTTCTGTGTCTTCGTGAAAATGATTTACTTGAAATTATAAAAAGCCAAGATCTTGTTGTGACGTGTGAGGATGTTGTCGTTGATTCTGTCCTAAATTGGGTCAACAATAAAATTGATATGGGATCTGAGAACACGATTGAAGATAAGTATTTTGGTAAAGAAAAAGACGCAGAGACAAAACATGAATTAAATGAATTACAAGATTATGTCAATAAGGAGGAGGGAGAAAATAATGTTATGAGACCAAAGTATTTAACTGAAGCTTCTATGAAAATTCTTGAGCGACTACTATCAGAAACTAGACTTTGTCTGGTTAAGCCATTAACTCTAGAAAAACTATTCCGACATCCTTTAGTGGTAA